>JALGBA010004047.1:0-110000 GCA_023970755.1 Azemiops feae | reverse complement strand
AAGTTAAAAGAACACTTTTTATACTGGAAGTATTGTTTGCAAAGACTGGAGGTTAAACTTGCCTGGAAAAAATTGAAGACTACTTCAGGTAGTCACGACTGCAATTCAGATGTAATTGTTTTGCCAACATACTTTGAAATAAAAAATATTTTAAATTTAATATTTAGCGACTCACCTTATTAAACAGACAGTTGAAATCTACATGCACACATTCACCAGTTAGAGAATCAAACAGAATATTTTCTCCATGACGGTCCCCAAGACCCAGCATGTATCCAACCATTGACATAACTGCAGTGGAACGACAATAAGCTGATCTGCTGCTGTACCTACCGAAAAAATAAAGATCAAGATACCTTATAAGTGCTTGGTCATTTTGTAATAATTGTTGCTTGCATAACAAAACAACAAAAACATAAAAAATGTAGTTAGATGATTACTACAGGCAGTCCTTGACTTATGACCCCAATTGGGAATGGAACTTTCATTGCTAAAAAAGGTGGTTGTTAAGTTCGCTGCAACCAATATTACCACCTTTTTTTGCTGTGGTAAGTGAATCACTCATCATTAAATGGATCATGAGGTTAAGTGAATTCAGCTTCCCCTATTGATTTTGCTTGCCGGAAGCCAGCTGGGAAGATCGCGTGTCAAAACTGTGTGATTACAGGACACTACAATTGTCGTAAATAAATGCTAGTTGCTAAGCGCCTGAATTTTGATCGTGTGACTGTGGAGAAACCGCAATGGTCATAAATGTGAGGGCTGGTCATAAATGCAAAGACGAGTGGTAAGTCATTTTTTTCAGTGCTGTCATAACTTCTAATGGTTGCTAAACAAGTATTTGGAAGCCAAGGAATACCTGTAAAGTCTTTGAATTAAAAAAAATTATGTAGGCAATCAGATTTTCTTTTTAAACTCTAGATATTATTATAGTGTAATTCAAACTGTATTTATTTATTAAATGTGTATACCACTCAACTCCTAATAACTGTAGAAAAAAGACTGACCACGAGGTAGGATCAGGGAATTTTCTCAGAAACCACTCGTGAAAAATTGGAGGATGCCGAGGAAGTAGAGTTTCTTTGAAAACCTTCAGCTTTTCAGATAAAGGTGCTGTCTTTGGAATAATACACTGACGTAGCTCTTTACCAGTCATGTAGATGCCTGTAAAAGAAAAATGAGTATAATTAGGCTGCATATTCTATGGTAAATATAACCAGTAACTGTTGGTGAAGCATTGCAAAGAGTCACTGTATTCTCTATTTCTCCTTCCCTATCCTCCGCTTCAACTTTTCACTCACACTTTTAAAAGATTACATCATCGTTATTTTACCTTTTTCTTTGTATAATTTGATTAGGATATTTCGCAAACCAGCAGTGTTGTTCACCCATTCAATGATTCCACATTCCTCATTCAGAGGAATAACAGCATAGGTTCGGATGTGGAGTTCTCGTCTTCGTGACTCTGCATCTTTTCTTAAACACTAGGGTAGAAACATGGCCTGCTCCATAAAATTAATATAAAACAGTATCTTTAATTTTCACTTTAATTCATTTCTCTGTCTCTTGTAATCAAAAATTAAGGGTTTGTATTTTTAGGAAGGGTGTGTGTGTACATACACATGCACACACACATAAACAAACACATACAGAAACATCAATTGCTTTATTTCCCCCCAAAAAAGATCCCTTACAGAAGGTTCAGGGAGTTAAAGTTATGTACAATCCAATATTATTAAAAGTTTATATACTGTACAATATTTCTGTCTACCAAGACCATCTAAGCACTAAAAAATTTAAAACAGAATTACAAAAATAATTTTAACAGAAAACAATAATTTTGACAAAAGTATTGAATCTTTCCTAAAATAAAGTCACTGTTCCTATTCATTCAAAATTTGGCAAACAAGAACCAAAATGACTTTATATAGAAAGACAAATAATATGGGCTCCTTTTAAGCATATAAAAAGCCTAGCATATATATGACTAGATTTTAAACACATTTATTTTCATCAGTACCACTATAGTATTAGCAAGTTTTGCTGAGATTTATATTCAAAACTAGCTTTTCATAAAACATGTTATATATTTTAGAAAGTAGATCATTACTCAATGTATTAAATCAGGCTTGATTAAAACCAGAAAGCCTTCTAAGTTTACAGGCAACAGACACTGATTTATAAGCCTGCGTTACTTAGAATGGGGACAGACAATAAGAGGAACTGCAAGCAAGCATATTTGAGTTAATCAGTTCTAGTTAACCATTATACACAAACATTCTCACTGATAACGCTGATGCTAAGAAAACATTTAGTGGATTGTCAGCAGCAAGTTTGCCATACATTCAGAAACGTATTTAGAAATTAACCTTATTTATGAGGGAGTTGAATTCCATGAGTCGACAGTCTTTTCTAAGATCATCTTTTGGCTTACACATCATGATATAAGATTTTCCATCTGAACCTTTTAAAGTAATCTTCTTGGGCTTCTGAAGAGATGGAAGAATTTCAACCTACAATAAAAAAAGACACAATTCACACTGTCTTAGCCAACATACCCCACAGATATGTTGCTACTGTGAGGAAAATAGTCTTTGATTTACAACCATTCATTGGTTTAAAGTTACAATGGTGCTAAAAAAAATGATATTACCTGTTCTCAAAGTTACAACCATCACATAATCCCTGGGGTCATGTAATGACAATTCAGGCACTTGGCAACAGGCTCACATTCATGACAATGTCAGGGTCATGTGATCATGACTTGCAATTTCCCAAGGCTTCTGATAAGCAAAGCCAATGGGGGGAAGGGGAACTGGATTCGCTTAATTGCTACAGTAAAAAATGATAACATCAGGTCCACTCATGCGATGACTTGCTTAACCACTACATCGCTTAGCAACTGAAATTTTGGTCCCAATTGTGGTCATAAGTCAAGGATGACTGCCTGCTGCCTTGAGATCCTGAAGAAAAAATGTGACATAAAGCTAAAAAATAATTTCATTTAAAGACTTAATTCTTTTTCTATTTTACTTTGGCTCCAAGAGAAAGTAAATTTAGGCCAAATTATAAAAATGCAAATAAGTTTAGGAGCCTTTTCTATTGTAATGTCCACCCTTTGGAGCATGATTCCGCTTGAGCTTAAATTGGCCTGAATGCTGCTGGCCTTATGGAAGATGTAGCTTTGTCTCCATATTTGGTGATCCGGATGTAGAGCTGAAAGTGATGGATTGTACTCTGCTGTAGATTGTGCCTATGTTTTTGTGTTTCAATATTTTTTAAATATGGCTTTGTATCTTTGTTTTTATTTGCATTTCTTTATTTTTCTCAATGTTCTTTTAATTGATGTGAGCCATCCAGAGTCACATTTGTGAAATATGTACTAAATATTTATTAAATTTTATATGCTGCCCATCTTATTATTGAAACAATTATATAAATTGAACAAGCAAACAAACAAATAAGGATTAATAGATACTAACTGTATCATCAAAACTTTCAATGTAAGCCCAACATCCAGGAAATGGATCATGATTGGAATGTGTTCCAGGAACTGAAGGAAGAGTTGGTATCATTACAGATTGCAAAGGAATAAGAATCTGACTAAATGTTTGGTCTTCTACCAGCCTCTTGAGGTTTTTGAAATGAATAGCCATGCTTAAAGTGGACGTGTTTCCATCGACCTGAAAAAAGGTTAAAAAATAATGAAATCCAAACATTCAAGCATATAATTATCTTAATTTTAAGTATAAATTTAATGTCCATATGGTTTTTTCAAACTCATTATTACCTAATTTAGGATCTAATTTCAACCCCAGAACAAAATGCAGCATTATTGATAGGTTTAATATAATATAGTAATACATTTGAATAAATCTACTAAAAATCTTCTAAGTGTTCCTATCTTCTGAAAATAAATGATATCCAACTAATGTTCTCCAGTCGACATCATGTATCCATCAATGGGAAGGGGGCACAATTTTCAGCTATTAGCCTTCCTTTCCAACTCTATGTTATATAGTCCTGGAAGACTATCATCCCTGATAGTCTTTTGATGAAGTCAGGAACTATCATACAGGTGTATAATAAACTGAAATCTTACATAATTAAGCCAAATGACTGAAGAATAAAAACATCTGGTAATATTCCTTTAGTAGGTTCCTCAGTCTTTTGTGTATAAATATGGCCATTAACCAATTATTTTAGCATGATAGTGATGACTGTCAAGAAGTTAGTCAGAAAAGAGGGGGCAATTATTTAGAAAGAAGGGGGGAAATAAATGATGTCCCAGAATTACCGAAGAATCTTTAAATGAAATAAAGGCAATCACCTCAAAGTAGGTGATTAATTTTTCACTGGAATTTTATGTTTTAATAGCTTCAGAACAATACAATAAAGGTTTTTCATTAAATAATTATTTCATTAAATAATTAAAATAATTAAATTTTTATATTAGAAAATTAGATATTTGACACCTTAATCCTTTGACTTATAAAACAAAAGAACAATCATTAGTGGTTATGGGGATGAAGGCAATTATGCCATTTTTTTTAAATAAAGGACACATTTTGTGTGAAGTAGTGGCTAACAAGTATTCTCGGATTTTAATTTCACTTCAGAAAAGTAAATTTTAGAAAAATCACAAAATGTGCTTTAAAAAAGTTTGGAGTTTGCAGGACGGGAAAAGTTTGCACTTATCTCTGCTCACCATTCTTTTGCTCTTTCCTTTTGGGAGTACAAGAAATCTAGCTGGATACCACTTTGATTATAAGTGGTCAATAGTTGTTTCCAAGAGATCCATGGTGCTCTCAGCTTGGTTATTTTCTTGCAGACGTTTCATTACCCAAACTAGGTAACATCATCAGAGCTTTGCTGATGTTACCTAGTTTGGGCAATGAAATGTCTGCAAGAAAACAACCAAGCTCAGAGAGCACCATGGACCCCTCATTTCAACCCTGAGCTACAAATATTCTCCTTTATTGATAGTTGCTTCTTTTAATTATCTAAAGCATATTTAAGAGCATTTATGACGATGGTATTAGTTTAGATTTTAGATTTAACTCAACAATTCCTAGTTTGGTTATGTTTTCAAATCCACAAAATCCACAGCCTGAACAAGTCTAAGTCCAATCCTTTATAATAGATTGTAACTTATTTATAGATTATAATAAAGAACACACTAAAACAAATAATCTGCTTTCACAAAATAAACATTTTTAATCTATCAGGAATATTAAATGATAGAAAATGAGTTAGTTTCGTGCAGTATATGCATTACCGATTTGTTACACAGTTCTAGGAGTTTATCCGTCAGGCGAGCTGCATCCACAATAAACTTGCCCAAAGTTGCCTTCATATTAATAGCTTTGTTTAAGATTTCTTTGCATCTGGTAGCCCGCATTGGATAGGATGACTGCAGAAAATTCAGTTTACTGAGTTTCAATGTTATCCTTCAAATCAAAATTTCCAGAGCAATTGACAATAACACACACAAAATTACAACAAAACAATTGCATCAAAATAAATTCAGAAGTTAAAGCCTGACAAAGAAAATATCTTTGCCTGGCATGTAAAAGGCATTAATGTAAATCTCAGGTAAGTCTCACAAAAACAAAAACAAAATAAAGGCACAAAAGCTGAACAACTCTTCTGCTTCATAGCCAACTATCAGTTTAGATATGGGACCTTGAGGGAGCACTGTGGAAAACAAGTAGATTGTACATACACACCTTCACTCCCAACATACTTTTTACATAAATAGATTCACTACGTGCATTGAAAATAAAAGTACAGTATATCTTAATTACATGATTTTTTCTCATTCTGGATTGATTACCTGGGATATATATAAAACTGTTGGTCACAAGAAACATTTCAAGGAAACATCTCTACAAGTGCAAAAGTTGAATTGCTTTAATATTGCCTATAGGGAGAACTTCTAGCTAAATCAAAAATGGAACAACATTTATGAAGTTACCTTAGATACTGCAGTCATCATCCACATAGCTTGTTGAGGATAAGCTAGAAAAACTTTAGCAATGATTGCCATAAGAACAAGGAAGACCTCA
This sequence comes from Azemiops feae, assembly GCA_023970755.1. Lineage (NCBI taxonomy): Eukaryota > Metazoa > Chordata > Lepidosauria > Squamata > Viperidae > Azemiops > Azemiops feae. Next base: position 103,932 of record JALGBA010004047.1, on the reverse strand, counting down.
TCATGTGAATGGCAGATTCGGGAAATCAGCTGAGAAAACGCTGTCAAAAATTGATAAGGAGCCAAGACTTGTGTGTGCTCTGTAATCACTTTGTTAATTTTAGCCAAGTCATTTTTCATTTGTGCACGATCATGGCGACCAGCTAGACAAAGCAATGCAAATCAGTATCTTATTTAATGGAAAAAAGAAACATGTACACAGTTCCAAATCAAACTTATCCCCAAATTTTTTTTATATCTACATCTAAAAAGATCACCCTTCTTTATCCTTTATTCTGTAGCTACATGTTGAAAATCTGCTGAACACCCACAAGAACATATTTTCTTCAAACATATCCCTGTGTTGAATAAATTTCATACAAGTCATTTCACCAAGTTACAGAAAATATCATTTTATTCAATATAGTTCTTCTTTAATAACTATTACCCTGCATTTTAAATCAACATATCTAATAGACTGACCAATATATATTAAAAATGGATATAAAAAGAATATATCTCTCTTTTTAGATTTGGATTGGATTAGATTAGCTATACTTGGTATCTGCCTTTTCAGCTAAGGTATTATTCTCTCCTCTTTCTCACACACAAAAGGGGCGTTGTCTTACCTGAACGCCTTTTCTCAGCGTGATGAATGGAGAATCCACACCCATCCTTTGGACGCAGTCAGGTCCAGTGTTTAGGGTCTGGGAGCCAACACGTCGTACAGTCATTGGCTTCGCCCTTTCGAAACTGGGGGCGTGCCCTCAACCAGAGAGGCGTGGCAGCTTTGATTGTTTTGGTCTAAGTGGGCAGGAGGTCCAAGATAACCCATTGGTGGATTCTCCATTCTTTCACGCTGGAGAACCTCACAATCTTACTCAGTCTTACATATTCATACTTAGCTACCCTACAAACACTTCACATGACCCAATCAGAAGTTCACTTATATTTGTATCAGCTAAAGCTCAATGCAGAAAGAGTACTTTTTAAAATATATTACCTTTCTCATATTCATATGCTTTTGCTCCAAAGTCTAGCCACAAAGACAACATTCTTGGCATTGACTGGTATATGAATTGGTTTCCAAAATACAAAGATCTGAAATTAAAATATCACCTTGCAAAATGTGTATTATCTATGTCCTATTTTCTTCTGTAGTTTGTTTTCACTTTATCTCACACTAGTTTTTTTAAATTACAGGAAAAAGTGCAAAGATATAAAATTCTATTTCATTGGTATAGTTTATAAGAATTGGCAGCTTTTATATCTGACTTTGGATATTTAAAATATGTTACCTCTATCCGAGATTATAAATGCATTTATATAAAGTGTTTTTATATAGAAAATGGTTTAAAATATACTCTTTTTGGAAGGGATATCTAATTTATTATATTTTTTTTTAGCTTTTAGCCCTACCTGTTAATTTAAATAAAAATGTTGAAATATCCAAATTGCTCATTAAATGAGAACTACCTGTTGTTGGCCTATGGCTATTGGCCATGCACACTGATGTTGGCATTTAACAGCAGAGAGGAATACCAGTTCCCACACTGTTAAACTGGCACTATTCTAGTAATCCATAAAATATTAATAAGCATCAATATCTAGAATACTTGAAAAAAGGAGAAAAGAGGAAAAAATAAATATAAAGATCATTATATGCATTTATTGAACTAACCTTCCAAAATGAATAACAATGTATTTAATCAGGTCTCCCTGCTTTTCCATCTTGTTCTCTGTTACTGTGGGCATCACTTTATCATAGTATTTAGCAAGATAAAAATGCCCATTCTCCCATTCTGGCAAGCAGGTAGTGACATCCTGAGGGGGAAAAATATAGGGTAATAGGTTTATTTATAATTGTAATTAAAATTTACTTCCATGAGTCAATCATTACTTCAAGCATTTATAAACTCCTCCTAGAAGTATGCCACTCCAAATTAATATAAATCCTAAAATAGAAATATATATATATATATATATATATATATATATACACACAGATTGCACCCAAAGAAAGCTGATGGAACAAAAGTGATCTAGCTTAAAGTTTTAAAATTACATTAAGTGTTCCACTTTTGGCATTTACCTTATATTTTTTCATTACTGCATTACTCTCAAAGTTGGCTGTTTCTTCCATAAATCTTCCCACCAATAGCAGGGCTTGCCCATGAATGAGTTTACTTTTAGCATCACACAATTCTTGACTATCTGGAAAACATAACTCAACTCCCTTCTGAAGAATGATAAGACCTTGATGAGCTTCACCCTGAAAAAAAGAGCAAAACAAATATTAGCAGCCACAGTACTAATTTTATCACGGAGGTTTTATAAATATATTATATTAACAGTTATAGATAGCTTTTATATTAATCACAGATAAAATCAATCTTTTCAGGTACAACCAAAACATCTGTCAAAGGAGCAAGGACAAATGACAAAATGTATGAAACAGAAATAAAGAGTTACTAAATTAGTTTATCCTTGTGATGGAGGTTGGAAGTTACTACTTTATATATTTCTTTATCCTTTATCTTTATACTCCCTCCTAGCACTGATTATGTTGCCTAGTTTAATAATGAAACATCTGTAAGAAAACAATCAAGCTCAGAGAGAACCACACTTTCTTTATAATTTTTTTCTTTTTTCTTTTTTTCTTTTTCCCTACAATTTTATGCTTTCTATTTTCTTTCTATTTTTGTTTGTATTGTTTGTTTTGCCTTGGTGATACAGTGGTTAGAATGCAGTATTGCAGGCTAATTCTGCCCACAGCTAGGAGTTCGATCCTGACTGGCTCAAGGTTGACTCAGCTTTCCATCCTTACAAGGTAAGTAAAATGAGGACCATTGTTGGGGGCAATATGCTGATTGCTTAGAGAGTGCTTTAAAGCACTATGGAGCAGTATATAAATCTAAGTACTATTACTAGACTTTACTATTACAATCAACATTTCTTATATGTAAAAGGAACACTGCCACTTTGTAAAAAGTCTATAATATACTCTCATCTAAATGCTATTTTGCCTTAGAGAACAACCTCCTTAATACAAATCTTTAAACTGTAATACTAAACACTACAAAAAAAAATTCTGACCACATTTCATTTAGATCAGGGTGAATAAGTAAATCTATTTTATTAGCTTATAATATAAAATACAAAAATACAAAAGCAAGTAGTAGGAAACAAAGATAAGGAGAAGGGAAAAGGAGAAAAAGGATGAATAAGCTTAAATGTTGCCCAACAATAAGTGATGAAAATTAAAATATAGAGGGAGTCACATTATATCGTATTTACCTTAGACCACAGCCACTTTGCTCTTTCCACATAAAGTTCAGATAATTTGGATTCTCCAGCATTGAGGAGAGCATTATAGGCCGTTTGGTGATGACCAGCTTTACGTGCTACTCTGGCACTTTGGAGCCAACATTCTCCCATTTGCTCACTATAATCCTCTCTGTAGGAATATACATTGTCAAAAATATAGTGAGACACTTATGACACTGCATGTGTGCCAAAGAATAAATTCTATATAGATAGAACTCTTAACACTCTTCAGATATTTTGCATCTATTAGTTTAAGGACTAACTGAAACTAATGATTTAAAGTAACAGCACTACAAAAAATGGACCCTTTTGTAGTTTCCCATATGAGCTATTTATAAGGAATCTTACTTAGCTTGAAATATCTTTATGTTAGTATGACTTTCTGTATAATAGTGCCATCACTGTGGGAAAAAATAGGACCATGACCTACTAAATTAGAATGTGCATAACATTTTTTTATTTTATTTCAACAGGCATTAAGATGAACTCAGTAAGCTTGACAATCCAAGCAAGTGCATAGGGTTTTGCACTTTATGTGGTATTTTTCTTTCTTATCATTTTAATTTCACTTTTTTTTCAAGCTTCCATTAATGTTTGGTAAATGACTGGCTTGTATACTAATAGCTGCCTAGGAATATTCTTCTCTTTAATTCTCATGATTTATAAAACAGCATGGTTTCATTCACTGCCATCAGATGGCTTTAAAAAGGCATTAAAATAGAATAGAATTCTATCCTATTTTCTATTCTATTAGAATGTAAATCTAATAGAATAGAAAAAGTTCCTAATTGCTGGAAAGGAACAACAAATAAAGTCTTCTGTAACCTGTTCATTTGTTTCTATAGGTATGGTTAGTCATGATGGCAAAGGCCCTTGCTTCTCCCTAGTAAGATGTTCTAATGTTGTTATAATAAAGTATCCATAAATTACAAAAATTGTGCAGATTCAGCAATATTTAAACTTGGATAGTGCCTCTGCCTCACACATATTTATTATTATACTTTTTTCCCCTTTTATTTTTTTGTTGACTTAAAGCAATGTACATATCTTATGTTCTTTATTTGGCCCACAACAAATAGCTCAGAAACTTAGTCTGTACCAAACTGACTTTTGAGGTGACAAATCTGTCCGCTGAAGATTATGTTAATATACCTACCTAACAAATGTAATGTATTAAAACATATGATCTAAACATATCTTGGAAAGCCAATCTGAGAGCTAATCTATCTAAACCTCCAGTCAGCTATATGTTAGTTTGTTATCTATTATCTAAACTATCGTTCCATAAAACTGTTGCAAAATCAGGATCATGTAAATCTTCTGGGCAACTTTTAGAAAGTACACATTTTGCTTTTGTCTTGTAAAAGTAATTGGTACTGATACTTCCCTTTCCTAACTATATTTCAGTCCATTTTAATTTGTAATTCACCTAATAGAGAGAGAAAGACAGGATGGGAGAAAAAAGGTTCCAAAGCAGAATTTACCTTTTGATGAGGCCAAGCAAAGCCCGTCTAAGTGCCAGGATTGGCTCTTTAGCTCTGTATGAATTTTGTGTCATTTCTAAACGGGCATGCCAATTCAAAGAATCTTTACCATAGTAATCATCAGGTTTTTGAAACAGCAATCCAACACTGTGCTCCAGCTCACAAAGCATATGTAACCTATGATTTAAGAACATTTATCTATTAATAGAGTACTTGGAAAGCTACAGACTTTAGAGATTCCATTATAATTTTACCATACTATCATTTCAGTGTATACAAGGATAGTTCATCTTTAGAAAATTATTTTAATGGGAAAAATGACACTAAAAATACTACAACTTTAAAAATCCGCTTTATTCGGATTAGGAAAAAAGCTCATTTTAGCTGGCTAGATGGGGAAATTCTGAGAGTTGAATTCCACATTGCCAAGGATGAGAAACATTGGTCTAGAGAGCCCAAAATTCCCTGCTGAATCTAGTGCTGCCAATTTAAACCTCTGTTCTAAATGTATTCTCCAAAGAAAATAACTCCATGAATGGAAAAATGGATTAATCATACTATTATACAAACTATCTAAGGACATTTTGAAAACTCAAAATACACAATATATACTATATTGCTTATTTTCCCTACTCTTCCCAGTCTGCACAATGGGGAAGCTTCACCACACTAATTCATCAGAAATCTCAACTTTTAAATTTTGTGATTCCCTTGTTTTAGGCAAATCTATATAAACTTTTATATTTGTTTTACTGCAAATATGATCTGATGTTTTTCTCTGTCCCAGAACTACTCTAAAAAACTAATTGTTGAATTTAAGAAAAGATCAAAAGAAAGATGGTTTAGAAAAAATACAATATATCAAAAGTATATTAAAACAGCAACATAATATTGTTTTTGGGGAAAGATGCAGAAAAAAATCTGTTATGTTTATTATTAAACCGTTATTAAACTTATTAAAAATATACCTGATAATATATTCATATCCTCGTTGATAGGAGCCTCTTTCAAAACTTGCTGCTGAAAGAGGAACTATCTGTTCTGCTCGAACAGTTCTCAAAGTTTCATAGAAAGTGGCAGCTTCTTTCTTTTTGGCTGACAGCAGCAACTGTCCAAGCCTAATACTCCATGTATTAGACTTCCCATCTAATTAAAGAAAGGTCAGTGGGAGAACCACAATTTCATGTTAACATAATTAACACAAAACGTCTGACACACGCACACATTTTACCAGAATGTTATAACAGAACCAGTTGTAAACATTCCAATTTGTGCCATGTCACAAATTACATTAATGTTGGTATTCTAGTTGCCACAGCTATGCCAGAAACATTTTTTGGGAACTCCTGTAAAAACATATTGACAAAATGAGCATAAGATTTCTGTACTGGACAAGACGATGAATTAGAAGATGCCCAAATTCCCTTCCACCCCTTAATTTCCATAATTCTATTATTTTAGTGCTATGGTGCAATTCACACCATGTGTTTATGTGCTCAAACATTCAATTTTAGCAAGATTTTTGATCTCTCTCTCTCTCTCTCTCTCTCTCTCTCTCTCTCTCTCTCTCTCTCTCTCTCTGTGTGTGTGTGTGTGTGAGAGAGAGAGAGAGAGAGAGAGAGAGTCTGACTAATTGTTTAGATCATGAGGGGATGAGTATGGCAGCATCTGACACTGCTAAACAACAATATTTTAATTAAATATACAATATTTTACTTGATTTTTGAAATGGCTAAGATTTTGGTATAACACACAAGATATTGTAATAGCACTTAAATTCCATACTATTTCAGCATGTTTCCATTTTGGGAGAAGGACAGCACTTGGAACATTGTGCCATTTCCAATTTCACAGTGAACACACATGAGGCTTACTTATCAGATCAGACAGCTTGGACATCTCTCTTAGGACTGTCTTCAAAACTGATGTGGGACCCACTACATGTTTTAACCTAAACTGAGGACATTTCTCCAGATGCTTTCTGCTATTGTGTACTTAAAGGAGATGGTTTCAAGCTATACCTCTACCAAATAAAGTAAAAATCCCAAACCTCAATATCTCATCTTTAATGAAGATGAGAATGTTAGCTAACTTAAAATATATAAATCAGTACAATATCCTTACTATTTTCTCTACTGTACAGTACAGTACAGAAATAGTAAGGATGCTACCAAACTGATACCCCTGTTGCAATCGACAGTATTCATTAATAAAACAAATCCAATTCAAATAATCTCATGAAGCCCTCTGAATGTAATCTGAAGAATATGGTGGATTTGGAACAGTGTAGGAATTGGAAAACACAGTCACTCTGAGTGAGATAGGCAGTCTTTAAGTATAATAAATAAATAAAAATGAGACAATATTACTGAATTTTGTCCTCATGCTGCTTATGGCTGGTATCTTCTATATTCCCCCCAATAATCAAGAGCAAATTAAGATAAAATTCGTATTTAACAAACATCACATAATTATTCCAACAACCTGAAGCTAAATAATTTTCCAGGGAATCCCACTGTGTCAATTTCCAGGCAGCTTCTACTCTGTAGCTGTTTAATTCAGGTGTCCATTCAGGTCTAGTAAAAGGAGAAAGGAAGCTTAGATCAAACTAATAGCATGAGAGCCAGTTTGCTTAATGTCCAAAAAACTGCAGACCATTAGTTCTATTCCTGCTTTAGGCACAAAGCTAGTTTGGTGTCTTTATGCCAGTCATTCAGCCTTAGTCATACTTTTATATAGCCATTTAAAACTGTGCATCTATATTCAAACTAGAGAACCAATTTGGCATAGTGGTTAAGACATCAGATTAGAAATGGGAGATTGTGAGTTCTAGTTCCACCTTAGGCACAAAGCCTGCTGGGTGATCTTGGATTAGTCACTTTCTTTCAGCCTTTCTAAGGAGACAATGGCAAACTATTTCCAAAAAATCTTGCCAAGAAAACCACAGGACTAGTCAGTCATCAATCATCAACACTGACTCAAAGGCGCATGCACACAAACACAGAAATAGTACTCACTATTCTATAAGGCTTAGAGCATTCATTATATTTGTAATTTTCTGCCAATTTTTTTTAAAAAAATGTCTGATGTTGTTGGCCTTTGCCATTGTAGGAGGGTTGCAAAAGGGATGCTGGCAGGTTGCATAAACTGACAAGCCGAATAGCTTACATCCCTGATGTGGAGGAGTACTGTTCTCCTCTTTTCCCCTAACTAAGATGTAAAAGGTTTATGTCTTAATGGACAAGACACATCCCCAGCCACATATTTTCCCAGAAAACCATAATGAGAAAAATAGTATGGTTGATCAATTCTCCTGGTTGGTAAAACTAGGTGATCACCCATAGAGACTGTTTCCTGCCATCTTTGATTCTACTCCATTTCTCCCTACATGAACTGTTGAAGACATAATAAGAGTGCAGCTAATAAGATTTCTTTTTGAGCAGAATTTGAAGTTATAATTAACTCAGTTATAAATTATTACTGTTACTGTACTTACAATATTAATCCAGGCAACTAATAAAAAGGAACTGGAGACAAGAGTTTCAGTTTTTGGGTAAACCTGGCACCCAGTCCAGGATTTCTGGAAATGCTTATTCTATCTACACTAGATTTGTACATATTTCTCATACATAAGAAGGCACAAGTGAATCACATTACCTTTTAGCAAGTACTCCATTCACTTGAGTGATTACAGTGGAGAACTGACCAAGACCTAACATGGATTTCACCACACCCTGATAATGAATTATCTAGAGGGAAGCAGAATAACAGTTATAAACTTTCAGTCCATTATACTCTGAAAGGAAGCATACAAATTCTGCAACTCATCACTTCTTACTCACAACTACACACTATAAATTAGATTAATCCTGAAACCTAACTATTTTTTTGTCTTCAAAAAAACAGCTATGTTCTTCCAGGGACTTTTATTATTGAATGAAAATTTGATCATGTCTCATTCTGATTCTCACCCTAGTGTGGCCTGCTTTACAAAGAATAAGGTGACTCATACCTCAATAGGTTTACAAGCAAGAAAATGGCACAAGGACAAAAAGAATTTGTCATTCTTTAATGATATGTATTTAGGGTTTTTCCCCCCATGTGTCACCAATGAACTATGCTTCCAAATTCATGTAAAAATGCACAGAATAAGAATACAAAGAGAAGGACAGCAAAGACAGCAAGAGATGAGTTGGCAGATGTAGCTACTTATACATTAAAAAACAATTACACTTAGGAGTAAGAATTTTTAAAATACAGTATATGCTTTCACTGCTTATCAGAAGGCAAACTATGTCCACAGTCATTTTGCTGACTCTAGGTATGTATATCTCTCCTTCCAATACTTTATTCTATTCTTTATGCCCCCAACATCTGTAGCCTAAGGCAACTGCCTTATTTTGCCCAAGTGACTGCTCCTTCCTACTTCTGATATTTCCAAATATTACCTCTTGTTAGTGATATCTGTTCATACTTCATTCTATCTTACAAAGAAATTAAACTTTTGAAAACTGTATCATTTGTAATTGGTCTGTTCCTGCTCACATGAATAAAACATTTGGTTCCAGACACTGATTTACCATTTACCCATAATCATTTTATGCCCTTGAATACAGTCCATCCATTTATAATCTGCTTCAATTTTTAGTCAAGCAAAAGCTTCTGCTCACTGGATTGTGTTTTACACCTTTTGCAAAAGAGACAGACCTTGATTTTTCTAGTTCAGAAACTATTCATTGCTGCCCTGATTCTCTTGTGGTCAAGGAAGTAACAAATTATATTATTTACAATAAACATTTATGTGAGTTATTTCCAAAATAAACTACAAATAGAAAAAGTCTCTGGTTACCTGTTCTGGTTCTAGCTGAATTGCTCTGTCATAGCAAGCAGTGGCATCTCTCAACAGCCCAATGCTTTCGTGTTCAAGAATTTGTTCTTTGAGAGATGGCTCAGCCTTTCGTAATGCACTCACTCCTTCTACGCCATCTGGTTCATGCATTGCTGCATAGAGTTTCTTTGAGTATAAAGAGGAAAAACATTTGCCATCAGACAGCATTCTGCCAAAAAGTCACAAGTGAGATTTAATTAACTTTAAGAATATCTTTTGTGTTCTATCATTCTATCAAGATTCCTTCTACAATTTTAATGTATCGCTAACTTTAAGAAACACTTCATTTTTCTTTTCTTTTTGTTGTTTCTGAGTAAATTACATATCAGTACTGAAAATGTAACTTTCCTTTCCCCAATCATATGACTTAAGAAATCTGATTTCAACTTTCTTCTTTTAATAATAATAAAGTTGGAAGGGACCTTGGAAGTCATCTAGTCCAACCCCCTGCTCAGGCAGGAAACCCTATACCATTTCAGACAAATGGCTGTCCAGTCTCTTCTTAAAAACTTCCAGTGTTGGAGCATTCACAGCTTCTGGAGGCAGGTTGTTCCACTGATTAATTGTTCTAACTGTCAGAAAATTTCTCCTTAGTTCTAGGTTGCTTCTCTTTTGGTTAGTTTCCATCCGTTGCTTCTTGTCCTGCCTTCAGGTGCTTTGGAGAATAGCTTGACTCCCTCTTCTTTGTGGCACCCCCTGAGATATAGGAACACTGCTATCATGCTATCATTTTAAAACACCTTACATAAAATTATATATACATGACATCTAATTTTAAGTTTTTATTTTATCAAATGAAGGCATTATTAGTGTGTGTGTGTGTGGGGGGGAGAGAAATAGCAACTATGGTATCCAAATAAAGCCCTAATATAATAAAATGGGGAAAATGACACAACAAAACACAGAAATTGAATTTTATTCTATTTTAAAACAAAGTATTAAACCTGAAGAAATCCAAGATGCTTTTGGATGTCTTGTTTTTTTTCTATGATGAATGATTCAAAGTGCATTACTGCTCTGGTGTAAGCTTTGGAACGAAAAGAAGCCGCAGCCAAGGTGTCCTGGGGTATGAGGTCAAGAAAGTGAGCAACATTTTGATATTCTTCATATTCCTCATTTGATGCTATAAATAAAGAGTTTTAAAAGGGCACGTCAAATTTCATCTTTCAAAATGCCAACCTTAAGTCCTGTAAGAATGAGGCATGTAAAATGTCGCACAAAACAGATCACTCATTACAGCTGGCATCAGAAACCAACTGGCCCTTTTCAACTGGAACAGCTCCCCACTAGCATTCTGCCTCCCTCCACTGCAGTGTTCACAAGAAAGTCTCATAAAATGTCCCCCCCCCCCAAGGGTCTTGCTGGAATTTTAATTTATTTTCTAATCTATTCTTAAATTTTGGACTGCATATATTGTATTGCAACAAACATTTTAAAAGGTGCTTTATAAATACATTACAAAACTTATCTCTGAGATGTTATAGTTAATGTGTCCTTGCAAAGATATGGCTAGTGCATGGGGAGGGCGGTGTCTAATCTTTTGGCTTGCCTGGACCGCATTGAGAGAAAAGGAATTCTCTTGGGCCGCATACAAAATGTATAATATAGTTAATGTATATAAATCACATAATAATGTTAAAAGTTTATGATCTTGTGGGGCTGCATGTGGCTGATGGACTGCAGGTTGAGCTAGTATCTGCATGCAATGCATATTATATAGTGGTGCTTAAAGGTCTGTGGATCTTTATAAACTTTTCAATATTTATTGAACATTTTCTCGTTCTGTTAAATCAATATTGACTAAAGAAATCCTTTTCTTCTGCTTTCATCAGGTGGTGAGATAAAATTCTTTATCAAAGGTATGGCTATATGACTTCAGAATAACTGAGAATTTCTTACATTTACTTATAAAAGCAATTCTTGTTTAAAATATTTTTTCTTCTTTATTAAAAGCTTCAAGACATCCTGTATTTTTTATGCTTATGGCCAAATAATGAAGTTCCTTCAAAGGCAATTAAAAACAGACACAAAGTAATTCAACTGAAGCAAGGGAGAATGCCAACCTGATAATTCCGTAAGATCTTTATTTGACTTGCCAGCAGCTTTTTCAACACTCAGTTTTTGAAATTTATACCTGGCCCACTGTATTAGATGATCAAGCATAGAAAACACTGTCTGGGTGCTTAAGTGACTTAGATCAGACGCACTGTCTTCACATCGTCTTGTGCAGGTGTCATCATTTTTCAAAACAGCCATGATTTCTGCATAAACCTAGACAGCATGATATTTTAAAATTTCTTGGAATTTAGATTTATTATTCAAGCTGGCTCAAACTAGAAAAAGAGCTAGTTAGCACCATGACAAATGTGAAACACTTCTCTGCAGTTCCATAAGTATAAAAACAATATTAAAAAAAAGACAATACTATATTGTGCACTTCCACCTAATTCAAGAGCTCACCAAGACAAACCATCCTTACTCCCCCCCCCCAATGTGCTTTCCAGTTTTTTAGGAGCTGAGAATATAACCATAACAAAATTCCAGACTCTAAAGCAAGAGTGGATAACTCATTCCATCTAAACTTATTTTTGCAGCACTTGGAACCCTTTAAGGTTGTATAGCCAATATTCAATGACAAATCACTGAATTTTGATGATCTATTCTTTTGCTTTTAAGAAATAAAAGTAATTTTTAAATCTCTGGTAACTCTTTACCTCACTAAAACAAAAAATGCAAACTAGCAGATATTTTAGTCCTGTCCACACTAATAGTGATACAGTATAATCCCATCACTACTTACAATTTATCCTAAACATATACTTTTTTAAAAAACAGAGTAACAAATGAAACAGAATTTATTTCTAATACTTTTCTGCTGTTGCAAGCCACCTTATTAATGTAATGAGTATCACATTAAATAACACTGTTATGGTTTATTGCTATGTATGAATTTGCAAACATGTCTGGTTCAGAAATGAGAAGGAGATTTTGAAGTACTGTTCAGAACACTTCACACTGATTCAAGTACAATGGTATGCTGAGAATAGTTACCAGGGCAAAGTTATCCTACTTTCAGTTTAGCAGTCAACTACCCTAACCCTAACCCTTGACGTACGACCACAATTGAGCCCAAAATTTCTGTTGCCAAGCAAGGCAGTTGTTAAGCGAATCACTGTAGTTATTAAATGAATCATGCAATCATTACGCAAATGTAGCTTCCCCCATTCACTTTGCTTGATGGAAGCCGGCTGGGAAGGTTACAAATGGTGATCGCATGACCCCCAGGACAGTGGTACTGTCGTAAATACATGCTAGTTGCTAAGCACCCAAATTTTAATTATGTGACCATGCAGATGCTGCAATGGTCTTAAGTGTGAAAACTGGTCATAGGTTTTTTTCCCAATGCTGTTCTGACTTCGAATAGCCACTAAATGAATGGTTATAAGTCGAGGACTACGCGTAGCACTCTCTTTTTCTCTGCAATAATAGCTTGAATATATGATGATCTGAACATAGAATTAAGGTGAGCAATTTAGAGATATATTGGGTTGGTGTAATAGCCAATGACTGCAATTACAATGCCTCTTTAATAGGGGATAATACTCACCTCTTGTTGATCTTCCTGATTGCATCCCAAAAGGACATAAACAAGAATGTGAGGAAGAAGGTAGATAGTCACTTTAAAGTCATTCTTCATAATAATACTGCAGCAATTAAAAACCTTACTGGCAAGATCATGTCGCACCTGGAACAAAGAGAACAGTTTGAATATAAAATTTTGAGAGGAAAAATGTATAAGGCTGGCACAGCTGATGAAAGTTGATAGACAATAAATCTTATATAGAGCATCTAACTGAATTATTGGTTATTTTTCCTACCTTTGTTATTAGATAGCCAGCCCAGCTTGCTGACCATTCTGCAAAGTTTTTGCCTAATTTACTTAAGTAAATTGGCTTCTTCATTTTAGACCAATTTATAGGCTTTTGATAACTCTTGTATCTGTAAATGGAATTTCCAGAATTTGTTAAATTACATTACTTTATGATAAACAAAAGGACAATCAACCAACATTCTAGCATCACTACTTGACCTTAAACTACTCGTTAGAAAAAACTTGTCTAATGCTCCACTGAAATCTGCATTCTTCTAACCAGTCCACTTGCACTTGAATGTGATTCAAGACAGGTCTTGAAGTCTCTCATGGGATATATTTGTGTAATATCAAATATCGAATTTAGTTACATTTTAATAAAATTAACCAATCTGCTTCTTCTCATACTTTTTTATACAATGTGGCTTTGAGTTTTGATCATCCTTGCTGTTTTCCCTGAACTTGTTTTAGTTTATTAGAAACTTTCTTAAAATGATGGCAGCTGAAACTGCTCACTTAAGTGCTAAGCTATATTAAATGACTGAGCACAATATGTGAACCAACATACATAAAACAGGACTGCTTGTAGTATCGTAAAAATTGTATGGGTTACATAAATTTACTTAATATCTAATTCTAATTAAAATCAGTACAAAAATTATCCTTATCTAACATTTACATAATATATAATTTGATATAAGCTAATATTGGGAATTGTCTGCTGGCTTGTTCAGCTGTGTAATTCAGACGTGTTGTGCAATTTTGCTTAGGTAGAAAATAGAGAAAATATATACTTAACAATACTTTGATTTTTTAAAAAGTTGAATTAAAAACACTAAATTTATTTTTGATACCGTGTTTTTAAATGAGATTCCAATATTTCCTGAATATGTTCTGGAAACATTTTCCAAAGTGCTATGCCTGCTTCATCAGTAGACATCTCATTACAATTATAGATAGATAGCAGTTCCTTAAAAAACAAAATTAATTTAATTATTTTTAAGAATTATAAAAATGAAAAATTCCATTGCTGATTAATAACCGACTGAAAAGAAAAGTCTCTTTTGAGTCAAACGTGACACATGCTACCCATACAAACACATAGTGCACTATTTTTTCCACCCAGGATACATGCTTGACTTCTTTGTCCATCCTAATCCTGGAATTCTCTGCTGATCTTTCACCCAAGCATTATCTAAGACCAATCTTGCTTAACGTTCTAAATAGCCAAAGTTGGTTAGATCTGCTACCTATTGAGGCTTATTAGCCCAGTGAAAATGTTCCAACCAAATTCTGACTCTATTGGCAAGACAATGCTCCAAACATCTGAACAAATAATAATCACTAAGATCAAACAACAATCTATGACTATGATTCTTGCTAAGAAAATTATTCTTCAAAATGATTTATTTGCCCATAAGGAAGAACAATAGGCAAAGGACTTGGGAGTTCTTCGGTTTTTGAATGAGTAACTAAGAAGCAGCAGTATCATTCTTTAGAATTCTGGTTTACTGTGGTTTCCTGACACCATGGTATTGAAAAGAAAACTGAATTTGTTTTTGAATTTTTAAATGTTATTCAATAAATAATAAATTAACAGAATACTAGAAAAGAAAATATCCTCACCTGAATTGCATATGACGCAGAATCTTGAGCTCGGACATTGTCAGCATAAGCAAGGAATGCTCTTGTCAATTCCATGAGTAATCCATGTGCAAAATTTGAATCTTCTACACCCGCCTCAAAGCAAATGTCTTATGTTAATATTCTCATTCTTACTATGCCATTTTAAAAGAAAATGAGCTGGAACTCCCAATAATAGTTGGTGCACACAATGATTTTCAGCAAAACCTATACTTGTTCAGTGATCAGACTAAATGAAAATCAGAACAATCTCTCTAACATTCTTGTATCAAATGGATACTTAAACAGTAAGGGAGTACTCAGACAAGTAAATTAGGTATAACTATAAATTTTAGCATTTTTTTTCTTATATAAAATAGCAGACCAACCAGCATTCAAAATTTGAATGTTAGGATTACTTACTACAAACAGAAGTCCTTTTCCTTGGTTGTCACTTGTTGAGAAATCCAATCTGCCAGGATCTATAGCTCCCAATTCTCCTAAACACTCCCCAGAGAGTAACCGTACATGAGAATTCACATCCTGACAGCCAATCAGGAGGACTGTTACCAGTCGAGAAACAACTGGCTCAACAGTTTCACTGTCCCTTGAATATTTTATCAGAGTTTCCTAGAAAAGAGAAAGAAAAAAAGAGTTAATAAATTATGTCCACAAACATCTGTTAACTTTCATTGAATTACCATTATTTTGTTATTGTTTCAAATGATACAGCATTAAAACATTAATATGAAATGTAGGAATGAAATAGAACAGCCAATTTAGGGGCATACTATATTGTAGTCCTGGGATAAGTAAGGGGGATGTAAAGGCAGGGGAAAAAGTGTCATGGAAGGGAGAGTTGAACTTGGTGCATAGTAGTGAAACTATAAGAGAGAGAAATGTTGCCTTGTTGAAAAAAAAATTCCATCCTTTCTTGAAAGCTACTTTCTTATCCAGGCATACCATAGAAAAAGATTTTATCACAATGCACTACTCAAATGACAAGATTTTTATTTCATGGCAGTTTTATTTATTCAGAAGGTGAAATAACAGAATTTATTTTATCTTTGCTTTGCTTCTATTGCATTGGTTGTCTCTAAGATGCTGTAAAAAATGAACATGGAACTATTTCCATCTCCAAAAAAACTGTTTAATTTGACTGACAGTATCACTTTAGGATTTTAGGTGGATTTTTTATTATCTGTTTCTGCAAATATTTTTAATTTAAAACGCCAAGAATCCTTCTGCATGTGATGCATGACTCTGTCCCTGAAATATGCTCTCTCTCATATAGTTTCACCACCATGCACCGAGTTCACCTCTCCCTTCCATGACACTTGTTTCCCTGCCTTTAGCAAACAATACAAATCACGCAAGGAAACACATCACTATTCCAAGACAGGAATCTATGTCTCTTGATAATCTGGACCATTTCAAAAACCCCATTCCTGACTGCTGGCACAAAAAGGTAGAGTTGGAAACCAACAATTGGCAAATCCAAATTCTCAAATCATTTTCTAAGACACTGAAAAAGGAAAAGAGAGGAACTAAGAACAGAAGAGCTTTATACAATTAATCCCTGCCTCAGTGGAACAATATGGGGAGTTTTAGGTAGAATTTGAGAAACCATATGGACATGACTTTCAACTATATGAATCAGCGATGTTGTACTTTGGTCATTATTAGGATAGAATCCTCAGGTCTCCTTTTTTCGGCAATGCTGACAAAACAGTAACAATTACTTGCAAGATGGAAACAAGTGCTTTAAAACAATTGTAACATAGAAGTACCTCTATTTTAATTAAGTAAGAATCAAGAATTAAAATGGAAGAAATGCAATTTAGCTGTTTCAGAGGGATGACATTTTTACGTAACCTAAAACTTTAAAAAAATAGTTTGTGTTAATACAAAGGGTAAGAAACTCATTAATTTTGTTGTTAATTGTAAGAAAAAAGATCACAACAAAACTTATGAGATTTCTTCTTCCGTGTCTAGATCAAACTGTAAACTGGCAGAATGAAACCACCTATTTAGCTTTGTAGTTGACCAAAAATAAGTCATTATGAGTACATGTTTCTGGTAGTGAGAAGTAATGAGATGTAGAAATTATTAAGTATATTTATATTCATAAAACTGTTTTGGGATACAGGTAGTCCTCACTTAACAACTGCAATTATGAACACCAACTCTACTGCTAAATGAAACATTTTGTGATCATGACTTATGATTTACTGCTGGCTTTGCCATTTGGCACTGCTTGTTGGAAGCTGGCTGTGAGGATTACAAATGATGATTACATGATTGCAGGGATGCTACAACAGCCATAATTTTGAGGACCGGCTATAACCTATTTTTTCAACGCTGTCATAATTTTGAACAGTCTCTGAATGAAATTGTACTAGATTATTTGATGTACATAATTATATATGTTTATCAAAGCAGAGCTAACTTCAGGAGGCTTATTAGGAGTTAAGTGAATATAATATTTCAGCATGATTTTGAGTTCCACAGTTTTACATACTTGGTTTTTATATAATGTTTCCTTTAGACTGGTGAGAGCATGGATCCGAACATCTACATTTTCATGTTGGATAGCTTTCATGGAGAGCTGTAACACTGTTTGTAAGTCTGTGATCCTAGAAGTTTCCTGTATGGAAAGATGATTGTAACTTTCATTGTTCTTTATTTTGCGGGGTACATATATCAAAATATATTTGCATTTATAAAAAAGTGCTAATACACAACTTGCAAATTTAGAGGATGTTTAAAAAGCATACAGGTTGTGTAGTGCTTAATTTGGCTAAATGGTACTTCAGAACACATGATCACAGTATTTACATGCAGCACTTCAAACCAAACCGTATTTTTCAGGTTCATAAAACAGCTACTGAAGATGGCTGTGTGATTTTGCAAAAGGGCATGACTACTTTAAGGAGTTACAGGCACATAGTACATTTACATCCCCAAAGTATTTTTTGCCTCAAATTTGAAGCACTATACAGCCTTAATATTTATACCAGAAGTACTTAATACAAGAAATCAAGTGATCTACTGAATTAAAACAATTGAACCATTTGTTGGTGAGCTTTCTATCTTATATATCTTTTAGGAATTTAAAGCAGCTTAATTAATATGCCATCAAATCAATGTCAGCTTGTAGCATAGAGATAAGGCAGTTTACCTTTTTTTGGACAGAGGAACGAAGGACTAAAAAAGGATATGTGGACTTCCATGCATTCAGGATGTAAAAGATAATTGTAGGGTACTTCCCCATTTAATAATTTTTAATGAAAATAATTAATTAAATGTAGGTAGGATGAATACCAGAGTTACTAAAGGATATGCAGGAAAAATTTTTATTCTGTCAGCATCAAATGCTTAGTAATTCATGTTATTTTCAAAGATTCATTCAAAATATAGAAAAAGTAATACCTTTCTATATTCCTGAAGAACTATTTGGATTTCTTTCAATTCTGGATGATCAGGTAAAAAATAAATTTCATGTAAGAAGTCTTGGACTGCATCTCTAACCAATAAAAATAATAATAAATACTGTTATTAGCATGCACAATATAATTAAATACGCATAAATTGGAAATGATCACGAATATATTTTTAATTTTGTAAAAGTTACAGCTTGGGCTTTCAGACAGTCTGCCTTTATTCAAACCCATAGCAATGTGTGATTTATTAAGGAATACTATAATACACACATTCTCAGAAAATAATAATCTTCTCTCTTCCTCTCTCAACTGAGGGAAATATGTGTTACGAAAGAAACATTAGAAGAGAAAGAAAGAAACTGCTACTATAGAGAAACATACATTGATGATTGTAAAATTTCTATATTGGGAAATTTGGGGGATTTATGGTATATTGTTAATGGAATTTGAAACTGAGGAAGAGACAATTTTGCAATATTATTTATTACATTTATATCTTGAGAAGCTTTTATGTAATCCCAGAAAGATAGTTATACATTTAAAAATATTTTGTTACCTGTTCTCAACTATAAGAAAATAGAAAATTGCTGCTGTTTCTTTTTGTTGAATATGTATGAGGGGCAAGAGAGCTACTATCACATGACTCAAAAGAGACCCAAGATGACTTTGATCCAAGCATCGTACAAAGCAGTCCCAAGCCCTAAAACATAAGAAGCAACATAGCATATACAGTATTGCTTTATATTTTTCAGCAACTAGACATTTCAAAATCAGCCATAAGTCAGGTGTACCACAATAATTTTAATCTTATATATAAGGAGAGGCAGTAATAAATCAAGATTTTAGTAGTTTTCTTACTGGCAACACAGTTGTGGGAAATCATCTTTGTATCTCAGCCCTGTCCTTAGTGTTGTCATCATCTTCACTCTCACTGCGGTTATATGTTTAGGGCCCATAAGCTTCATTAAAGCCATCGAACTCTTTAAAGCCTACAGTTGAGAAAAACAGGTTATTGTGATACAAGAGTCAAATTCGGGGTTCAGCTGAGGTGCCCTATATAGACTGGGACTATATTATTTGAGGGATTGTGTCTCCTGGTTACATGTAACCACCCCATCAAATTCAGCAGGAGAGGCATACTTCAAGTCATGACTACAAAAGAACATCATTTGAAGCCAGGAAGAGAAACTTTTCTGCCATGATGCCTGCTTTTGAAACATCATTCCCCCAGAGTGTAAATTGGCTCTGATCATGCTTACCTGAAGACATGGATTTGCCATGAGACTTGGGAATCTGTAGTAATGGAGGGCTTCTCCAATGACCAAGTTAGATATGAAATAGTGATTGCCTTAGCTGCTTATACTTTTGTTTTAATGTGGTTTTGTTGATGATTTTGTTATAACCCATATCTATTTGGATGTTGTTTTAACTGCTGTGAGCTGCCCCAAGTCACTAAGGTGAGATGGGTAGCTATAAAAATTGAATAATTAACTAATTTTAAAAATTCTAAGTTAACAGTCCTTTAAGCTGAACAACAGGGTTGGGATGTCAGGACTAGCTATGGAAAACGTAGCACTGCTTTCCTCCCCCCTAATGCCATGATCCACAAGGGAGTTTAAAAAAAAAATCTTCCAGCTTCTCTATAAATTCAAACTGGTACTTTACACATAATCAAGCTTTTTAACTATTTTATCCAGACTTTAATTTTTACCAAGATTATATATTCTTTGCATGCACGAGAGGTTGGATTCATAGGCAATATAGTGTGTCAGCTACTTAGGACTCATTTTTATAAAAAATAATCAGAAATTATGAATATATACGCGAGTAAGGTTTTTTTTACATTACCAAAAGCAAATGAAATTGCAAAAATAAAAATAAATAACTCTAGGATTTGTCCCAACCTCATTAGTATTAATAAGAGTAGTCAGAAAGAAAATACATCTTCAAGCATTCCCTCACAAGGATTTCATTGCTAAAGAAAAAAAATACTCGTGCCTATTTTGTTTTCAACAAAGGATTTACTCACCATTTTCTTATCTTCAATTCCAATACTAGAGCTCAACAATTGCATGTTGAAAAAGGCCAAAATGCCTAGCAATTTTGGTTGTAAATAATCAGCCTAGATAGCAATAAAACATATATTCTGAGATATTAAAATATTTAAAGATACAGTACTAATAATATCTGCCAACATACTTAGTCCTTATGTATAAGTTACATTTAGTCTAAACTACAAAACGAGGTAAATATTTTTATTTCCTTTCAGCCTCATCCTGACTGATGATGGATAAAAAAATTACTTCAGTAATAAGAGCAATATCAGTTCTCATGATTTACTCTAGAAAACAGTGTATATCTTTTATGGTATTTTTTAGATACACTGACCACCAGGAGACACCATCTAACTGAAAAATACTGCACAGGATATATGCTGTGTAAAAATAGAGAAATTCCTCCTCTCCGTCCAAGAAGAAGTATGGAAGTCAGGTAAAAATACCTAAGCTAATTTATTTCTCTGCTCCAAGAGCTTAAAGGAAGGTGAGCTGAATATACAATTCCAACAGAGCTTCTAGAAGTGTTGGTCTAGGTCAGGGGTAGGCAACCTTGGCTCTTTTATGACTCGTGGACTTCAACTCCCAGAATTCCTGAGCCAGCATAGCTGGCTCAGGAATTCTGGGAGTTGAAGTCCACGAGTCATAAAAGAGCCAAGGTTGCCTACCCCTGGTCTAGGTTTATCAGTTAGTTAATGCTTGCAAAAACATAATCAGGCCACGTTCAGAACAAATTGCAGGTAGTCTTTGTTTAGCAACTGCCTCATTTAGTATTCATTTATAGTTACAACAGTCATGAAAAGTAACTTTACGACCAATCCTCCCATTTGTAACCTTTACAAGTCTGTAAGGCAAAGGAAAGCTGAAGTAAGATCATAAGCACCGTCACGGTTTCAGTTAGCAACTGCTTCACTTAACAATTCAGTTGCTGGTCCCAATTGTGACTAATAAATAATGATCTCTACTTCCTATCTGATTAGTCACACATCACACTGCCACACACATGACCACCACATCACTCATAACTTTAATTCATGAAAGTGACCTCTCTTTTTTTAAATATAATTGAAAGTTTTAAAAACAAGAGTACAAATTAATACAAACTAAATTGTTAAGTGAAGAAGGGAAAAAAACAGAAGGGAAAAAAATAAAAGAGAAAACTTAAGTGCAAAAAAAGAGAGAAGACATTAGAAAAATATAAAAGAAAAAGAAGTGGCTTCCAATCTTCTTTAGATCAGTTATAAGTATAGATTTATCTCTTTTCTCTAAAGTTATATTATGACTCTTCTTTCTATAATCTACCTGATCTAATCATAAAAACCACAGATCTATAAGTTCATTTTTTTCTGTTTTTCACAAAAGATCACAAGGCGTTTGAAAGACACCTCTTCTAAAAACACTGAACAAAGGCAATGCATCATAGTAACAAGATATAGTTAACTGGGTTACAAATGTTTATAACATATATAAATACATAAATATCTATTAGTCAGAAAGAGTGCTACCAGACTCCTGATTTGTTTGCCACCATAGATCAACATGGTTCTCCTCCTACAAAGGTTACAAGAACGATTCCTTTCTCTCTTAGGAGAACAGAAGAAACTAGAAATTAGTATTGCTACTTACCATTTGTTCAGGAGATGTGATGTCCTTTGGTCCTTGGTATGGGTCATCATTCGAAGCAAATGAAGCTAGAATTGATAATCCATTGAAGACCTGCTGATAGTGCTCCCCTAATCGGAGCAATAATTCATTATGCAATCCTTGAAAATCCTGCCTCAGCAAACTTCCCAGTTCTATCTCTGTTTCGTTCTATAAAACACCATGGGGGAAAATGTATTGGTTTGAACATTATACAAGCATGCGCACAACATAAAAATATTACAGTACAGCAATTCCCATTACTGCGAATAGAGGTGAGCCAATTTGCTAAATGAAAACACCATTGTTTTTAAAGGGAGAAAATAAATGCTTAGAATATCCTCAGTGGAAAAACCTAATCTGTAAATTAGTTTTTGTTCTGTAACCAAAAGAAACAGAGATTGATGATTAAGACTTGGCTCTTTTCTTGAAGATTAGTTTTATTTCAAAAAGGATCTTGATTTCAGTGACTCTCCATGCCATTTATTCAATTTTCAACACATTCTAAAACACGATCACTCTTACTGTTCTGAACTTTCTTCTATAAAGTTTAACCTTACCTTAAGATAATGAAGTGCTTTCTCCAGCTCATCCTTACTACAGAAACAAACTAAATGAGAGAAGATGTACTTGAAATTGTTAATGAGGATCTCTCTGCGGTTTACATTTAGTTGTTTTGCTATCATTCGGATAAGTACAGAGGCTGCAGGACTAGCCTTAGCCGCAAGATCAGGCAAAAGCACTTGAAGAATCCGCTGGAAAAATAAAGAAATGGCTGGTTTTTTTAATGTTATACCTTCATGTAAGTAAAAGTATACATGTAGGTTTACTCCTTCTAATTCAAAATGACAATGCTAAATCATTCTAACCCAACGAGTACTTTATACATATTGCAGAGTGCAAATCCCACCATCTCTAGCCAGCATGACCAATGAAGGTCACAATACTGAGGGCTGAGTTTTGTGTGCGCGTGTCTTCAAGTCTGTCTTGATTCCTGGCAACTGCCTGGACAAGTTTTGTTGACAAGACTTCCAGATGTACTTTGCCACTACCTTCTTCCAAGGGCTCATAGAGTGTGACTGGCATAAAGTTACCCAACTGGTTTTGTGCCTAAGGTCGGTCTAGCACTCACACTCTCCCAGTTTCTAGCCTGTTTCCTTAACCACTACATCAGACTGCCTCTCCCATTAGAGGAAACCAAAATGAAAAAGTTCACTCCAATTTAGACAACTATTTATCAGCAGTGAAGAAAATTTTGAAGTTATTATTTTAAAATACATCCACATAATCATTACCAATTGGACTACATGTTTCTGCCCTAACTCAACACTTTTCATTTGCTATGCTCCACTGAGACATTTATGATTAGGGATATTGCAGGTTAATGTTCACTTAATGAGAAAGGAGTAGAGCTTCCTGTATTTGCCATGACAAACTATAAAAGCATGTGGATGCTCATTACTCACATAAAAAGAAACTTACTATGAACATGTCCTATTGTTTTCTTTGTATCTATTTGTATATTTATATTAGTTTGATATATTTGATATAGTCAAATGATTAATCAATAGATTCTATTCTATTCTATTCCATTCCATTCCTATTCCATTCCAGTCTATTCTATTCCAGTCCATTCTATTCACAAAAAGGAATAGATGAGGTGTAGTAGTTAGCACAGTGTACAAGGGCAAGGAGATTGAGATTATAGTCCATCCTGAGCCATGGAAGCTCACTGAATGAGTTTGGGCTAGTTGTCCAATCAGGCCAACCTACCTCAGAGGACTGTTATTGTAGAAAAAAATAAACCAGGCTTATATATAAGTGTTTAAGAAATAAAAATGCTAAATATAAATATGGTAAACGAAGTATGTCCCTGACCTCCTGGTTTCTTATTATTTCCATAATTGTTTTCATCCTGTCTTAAATCCCAGAAGTGAGTCAAGACACTGAAGAGAGGGCTTTAAGCAAAGTGAGATTAAGGCAGGTGAAAGTTTACCCTCCTTCTTGGGCATTTCTTCTGCTCACCCTATCTATTCCCTGGACAGCTACAATAGCTGCTTCTCATGAGAAATTTAGTCTCCAGGTGAGCCTCTTTATTTGACTTTAAGAACTTCTTTCCTACAAAAAACCCAAAAAAACACAACCTTCCAGTGATGGTTGAACATTTCAAGGAACATAAGCTACAATTGAAAGAATCCTTCATTAAACATATGTACTTTCAAGCAAAAGCTTCCCTGAATAGATCTGGGAAGAGGTCAAAGGAGAAGGCCACAGGGAAAACTTGGCCTGAATTAGAATGGCTAACAGAAAAGAATACAAGAGTCCCAATTCCGGAATTTCACTCGCTTATTTTTCCTCCAAGATGAACAAATATAGAAACTCAATAAATCTTAAATTGTCACTTACACTAAGAAAACGATTGAGGTCTGGAAAATCGAAAACATTAGCAATTTCAGATAACATGTCCAGCACCATGTCTCTTTGATGAACAATCTCTTGCTTCTGCATTTCACTGCTTTGCTGGGGAATGTTTGCAAGCAGGGCCATTTGAGTGGAGTGTAGAGATTCCGCTAAAAACTAAACCATGAGAAATGCATTTATTCTTATTTCAGTCAATTGAAAACTAGCACTTAGTTAAGAATGATACATCAACATATTATTCCACCAATTTTAGAACCATTTCTTAGCTTTTGCAGATAATAAGTCTTGTCCCAATCAAAACAATGTGCTTTTAACACCCCCCACCCAAACCCAGCAGTGATGGTATAAGCACACAAAGTGTTTAACATACTTGAATTTAATACTGTTTATTGTTTTGGATGAGAGTAAGCATAATTCTGCCAACAATAAAAATGTAAGAGCTTCTTCTGAACCAAGCAAATATGTACATAGATATTTTGGGTCCACAATGGCCACCCATGTACAAATCAGAAGCTTACAAGCAGATATGAAAAAAATAGCACCCACCCATTCTTGCTCCATAGAAGTTGTATCAGATACTTGAAGCAATTACTGTATATCCTCCCATAATTCTAACTCTCATTTAAGCCTTCTAAAAGATAGCTATCATATCCCAGGGCAGCATTGCTTTGCATTCTAAAACTTATACAAATGAGCTTCAATTAATGACCCCAGGTTTTATTATGAAGGTTAGAAAATAATTCCATCTCTATATCACACTTAGTTTTACTCCACATGATCACATTGTCCTACTTGCTTTCTTTCCAAACTAAAAGAAAGGAGTGTTTTGAGTGACTTCAAACAGTATTTTTAGTTCCCCTTTTCTCTACCTTTCTCAGCTCTTAATATCTTCGCATAAGTGAACATTATATTTAGTATTCCAAGTTTGGTAATGCTATTCCCTTTTTATTTATTGTCAACTTCTTTTTTGCAGCTATATAATGGCCCAACATACCACTAGGCAATCTATCATAGCTGCAAATCCCTTACATACTTAGTCAGTTATCACTAGCTCAAAACACACAAATAAATGAATGGGAAAGTTAGGACGCTTTTGCCGCTATGCACACTTGCTTACACGGAGCCACATTTGCCATTTTAATGTTCATACCTGTTAAGTTTAATACAGGTAGTGCTCGACTTATGACCATTTGTTCAAATACAGTTCAAAGCTCCACAGCCTTGGAGAAGGTGAATTACAATCCGTATTTGTGCTTATAACTGTCACACCACCCAGGAGTCACATGATCAAAATTTGGGCGCTTGGCAACGAGCTCGCATTTTACAACTAGTTGCAGCATTCTATGATCATGTGACACAAAAAAGATCCATGGGGAATCACATGCTTTGCTTAACGGCTAGAGTGATTTGCTTAATGACTGCCAAAATTTGTCACAAAATGGGGCCCGTCTTAACGTACAACCCCCCCAAATGACTTACAATGAAAATTCCAGTCCCAATTGAAGACTACCTGTAGCAGCAAGTGTGTCAAGAGAAAGCCCAATTGCCCCTTTCCTATATCCACTGATAAATATTAATAATCTATGAGAAAATGTGGGGAAATAAGTAATGACTACTGTTCACTTATAACAATTGTAGCGTCCCATGATCATGTGATCACCATTTGCAAGCTTCTCTGCCAACTTCCCACCAGCAAAATCAAAGGAGCAGCTGGCAGGAAAGGTTGCAAGTCACTCCAGCAGCAGCAGCCATCCTTGGCCCCACCATGCTTGCACAAATTTTGGTGATTCTCACCTGACAGATGGGTTTCTTGTACTGACTGAAAAAAGCCTGCAGTTTTACAGACTTGGCAGAAGCCAGCATTCTGATTTCTGTATATGCTGATCCTGCCACTGATGCCGACTTGGATAATAAGCAATGCAGTAGGTGTAACAGCGCAAAGCGTACCAAATCTCCTGTTGCTGACCTAATAGAGGATAATACTAATCAATATTAAGGAAATGCAATATTAACATACAAGATAATACATGGGAAAACACAATATACTAACTTCTCCATAAACAAATATAATAACTAAACAGTTTATTTTCTCAGCAACTAAAGTGAGATTGCTTTTATTCAGTAAATACTATCAATAATTAACCATTTTCCATGTAAGGTCTTCTTCAGGTGAAATATTTATAAAAGCAGAAAAGAAATCTATTAAGAAGCATCACCTTCCAATATCTCCTGTAGTGAGAATCAGTGTATCTTTCAGCTCATTATTCCTTGACATTTTTGCATTTGTATAAGCCTCTTTCATTCTGGAAACAAACAGCTGAAGTGGAAAATAAAAAAATATTATAGTCATTGGTGCAAATGCAACTTAAAATTTTGCTTTGCTATTTCCCAAACACGCAATAAATTCACCTCTTTGATGAATTCTTCCTCAGATTCTGAAGCGTTTAATATATATTTGATGTGACTACTAAAGGATACTCTTACATCTTTATCTGGATCTTCCAACAGCTTTAAGAAAGCTCCAACAACAGTTTTTACATTCAATTTATCATTTCTGAAGTCCAGATGTTTGCACAGTAAAGGAATGTTCTTTATTAAAACTAAAAATAGGATATAAAAGAGAAATGGAAGCACATTCCATTGTTTCAATATCACTTTTAAACAAAATATTATTCATGAAAGGATTAGATAAAGTTCATTTCTGTTTATCAGATTAACCTACAATTTATTCCTTGAGATTTAAGTCTCCAAATCCAGATAATATATTCATAACATTAAATGTTAAACTGATAATATCATATCATCTTGTTTATTTTTGCCCAGAAATTCCCAGAGTCAATATGCAGTATCAAGCCCAGCTACTTCTCCCTGTGTTAATGTTTGGAGGCAAAGACATACTGCCCCTTTTATTTTCTGCAACTAAATCTATACATGAAGAGCAGCACCACAGATCGTTCTTGTGGGAGAGGAGGAAAGAGGCAGGCAATGAAATTTCATCCTTGAAACATGGGAGGCAATCTTTCGTTTTTCCTACAACCACTGCATTGACTGTATTGAAAGGCGGCCATATCTCCTGTGCTGCTAAAAACTAATTTTGGAGGCCTCAGTATTACTGTGGAGATTGCTGATCTGAATTGGCAAAGGCTCATTATTCAAATCAGAAACCTTCCACGCATCACATTTTGCAAATAACCATTTCTACCAGCCTTTTGGTACAGAAGAATAAATGGGAAATTCTTGCAGGTAACAAACATGATAACACTTTTGCCATATTGTGGAAAGACAGTCTCCTAGGAGTCCTTTAGTTCTCTTTTCTTCCCTCCACTAAGATTTTAATACAGTTCTATTGAGGGCAATAGAAGAAGGGGAGGACAGAGAATGAGGTGGCTGGATGGAATCACTGAAGCAGTAAGAGTGAGGTTAAATGGACTCCAGAAGATGGTAGAGGACAGGAAGACCTGGAGGAACATTGTCCATGGGGTCGCGATGGGTCGGACACGACTTCTCAACCAACTAACAATAACAATTCCAACTATAAAAAGAGGTTCTTCTGCACCTGGGTGCGGTGGTCTGGGTTGAGAGGAGAGTTTGCATTTTTGAATTGGAGAGAAGGTTGCATGTGAAACGGGAGGAAAAGAGCAGGATAATTTGCCTCAGTGTAGTGTGCAACTGGTGAGATGGAAAAAATGGCATAGAATCAGATGTACAAGCAGCCAAAAGCTAGCTCAGTGGTAAGCAGCAGCCAGTTGGTAACAAAGACTAAGAAACTCAGAAATGCCGAAATCTTTGCAGCAGCATTATGAAGGAAGCAAACAGTTGCTTTTCTTAGCATTTGTCCCACATGATTGCATGTTCACTTGTTTTGCACTGCCCTCACTTAGTTCTTACAGTGCAGTAATCAATGTATGATGCAACAAGGGCTTTGTTTATCAGTCAACTGCACAGATTAGAACTGAGAGGGAGTGCTTGGACCAAGATTAATTACTCTGTTGGCTTATGTACCTAAGAGAAGAGTAAAACCTGGGTCTCCCTACCCTAATACTTTAATTGCTATGCCACATTGGCTCTCTAGAAAAAAGGCAACAAGTAGTTGGCTGAAAGATTCAAACAAGTCAGTCAGCCACAAAACAAGTCAAAATTCTCGAGTGGTCAAACACTGGCTAGAACTCAGGCTGAAGACTTTCCTCTAAACTTGGGAAAGCAGTGAAAAACAGGGCTAACTAAACTTTGTAATTTAAACTGATGTAAGCAATTCAGCTGCTAAAAAGAGGGGGAGGAGGGAGAGGAAAAAAAATATGAAACTCATAGAAACTGTAGACAAGACTCCTTAGAATTATATACATCAAGGCTCCCCAACCCCTGAACCACAGCCCCTTACTGGGCTGTGAGCTGTTTGAAACCAGGCCGTGGAAGTGGCAGGCGAGCATTCACACATCCCCACTTGCATAAGCTGTGCACGTGTGCATGCGCTTGCTGGCCGCTCGCGCAGAACCACCCCTTTCTTCCCCCTCCCCGCCACCGGTCTACAAAGCCGGAATGGTTGGGGAACTCTGATATACATAACAAGTATAGACACATAGGTAAGTATCTAAGATTTAGAAACAGTTACCAATTTTGTTTAAATAATTTTTATTTTTATAAAAGAAATCCACCCTACAGGAAAAGGAAGCGGGGGGAGGGGGAACCTTACACTCTGTCCCAGATTTCAGGCTGTTTTGTCTTTTGTGTTTGGAGACTCTAGGGCATGAAGTTGGGGCATCTTGAAAGCAAAATATGTTCCATTATTGAGCAACACCTCAGATACACTGAAGTTCTGTGTTAGCCAAAACAAGGATGCTGCAAAAGGGTGCAAGTATTGGGATGCCTGGGAAAAATTCAGGGTTTCCAGAAATAAACATAGAAAAAAAGCTGTAAGTGTAAACTCATCCATACCCCAAACATAGCCTATCAAGGAATGTTCCATGCCCACAGAATGATTATTACTGAAGGAGTGCAAAAGACTGGGTGGGGTGATGGAGTGAGATACTGTACAGCAAACATGGCTGATTATAGTACTAAATAGGACCTCTCCCATTCTATAAATGCTTGCTTATTAAAGAAGGAAGTATGCATGAAATAACATTAAAAGTATGTTTTAAGTAACTTACCAAGCTTTACTGGGCTAGGTATATTGTTTTCAAGAAGATATAAGAAAGGCTTAAACACATCAGCTTTCACTGTATGCTTTTCCCCTTGAGAAGTAACAATAAATCTGCTACAGAGGATAAAATTAATTTTCAACTGGTTATCAAACTCAGCTGAGGGTGGCCTTAAATTAAAGCTGCCAGAAAGACAACAAGCTATATCTCCAACGATACCAGCATAAGCCTTCTGAACTAGTAAAGATTCATCCCGTATGTGATCTCTGGAATAAAAATAAAACAAGTTTCAATTGTAATTTTCTGTATGACTGTATGTCACAGTTTTCAAATGATTAAACCTAACTTGTTAATCAGAATATGTACAACTATTATGCAGTGCTTTTGCTCCCTTTTTCCTCAACCTTAGTTTCCTGAAACATCTGAACTAGAAAACTAATAGCCTTCAAATATATTAAGCATTGGTTTAGAACAGTGGTTCTCAACTTGTGTTCCTCGGACCCCTGGGAGGGTACAATGTCACAGTGGGTCTGTGAAGGCTTGAAGAAATGTTGTATTTTAAATCTTGAGTCTTGGTGGTCTATGGCCATAGTCTGTGGCCACAAAAGGTATTTAAAGGGGGTCTGTGAGGAAAAAAAGGTTGAGAACCAGTGGTTCAGAACACTGTGTGACATCTTAGTCTAGTGTTGGTTTCTGTACTTTTATTTGTTTAAACAGCAATAGTTATAGATTCCTAGTTAGATTATAAAGTTCCTGGCTTTTTTGTGTGACAGAAGCAGCAATTACAGGCCTCAGGTAGGTTTGTCTGCCAATACAAATGCATATATGTAGCAATGTATATTATTTTCTTAAAAACATGCACGTCACACATACATGCTGTGTTTTGAATTTTAACAAATTGCTCTTCAGTTTCTTGAGCTTGCAGAATCCTTCCCTTAGAAAATTGCTTGGAAGATTCATTTTTTAAAATCCCTTCTTTATATTTCCTTTTCAAAATCAAAATAATAAACAAGTTGATAAATAATGAAGTGAAAAATTACTGTAACTTATCTAGCTTTTATGAGAAAAGACGAGAGAAAACCTCTCTTCTCACAGCTACCAAAAGTATTGGAGAACAGAAATTGACTTGGTATTTTTACCCATAACTCGAAACAAATTACCATCAAAAAATAGAGAATCAGCTATGCTATGCTATCAGAAGTCAGTGCAAATCTGTCAAGCATGATTTCTCAGAAATATTTTCCCAAAATGTTATATACATTCCATAGTAAATCTAAATAGGAATATCATCTTGCCCTGAACAAGAAATATAGGCAAGAGGCTTAGAGGCCAGTTCCCCTCCCTAGCCCTCACAGTAAGATTAAAATTGCATGTCTTCAAAAGGAACCTGTGATATGGCCATTCTTCTGCTACTACTTTCATCATATACTATTGTATTTAGCAAGACATTCTTCTTCACCACAAGTTTATTTGGAATTATCAAATAGTACATACAAAAGACATGTGGGCAATGTGGCGCAGACTTCTATGCCTAACTGGTGGAGCAAAATAGGAAAGCCTTTAATACAACTAGTTCTGATAGCTTCATGGGGACTCTGAAGTGCATGCTGATATACAGATTTCCTCCAATTCAGATGGAATCTCTTTGGAAGCAGAGAAAGAAGAAACACACAATTTGAACGAATTTCAGGTGCTAAAGGGAAAGATAAAGAAAATCAATGAATTTAATGTTGATTCTTGCAAACATACTCTGTCCTCTGAATCACTGAAAATTAAAGACCAGCACAACATATTATTAGAGATCTGTAAACATTATACCTAATGTTTTAAGAATATGGTATTAGTTTAAACTATACAGATAGCCAAATGAAATTCTATGGTCTTTTAATTCTGCATTCATACTAGAAAAAATATTTTCTAAATATTTAATTTATTGAACAGCATAAACTTTTGGTTGTTTAGATCAGGGGTCACCAACCTGTGTCCGTGGCCCACTACCAGGCCAGTGCACGTGCATGCTCGCACCCACTCCCGTTAGCGTCACGGCATCATGCGGGCGCTAGCAATGCTATGAGCGTTGGGTGAGCACTAGCATTGCCACAAGTGCACCCCCCACTCAAGCTGGCGTCGTGGCATCATGTGGGCGCTAGCAATGCCGTATCGGGCGGGCGCTATTGTAGCCACGAGTGCACCCCTCGCGCTAGCATCATGGCGTTATGCTAGCGCTATCGTCACTGCAAGTGCAACATCCTCACTCGCACTAGCATTGCAGCATTGTGCAGGTGATGGTGTCACCCAAGCATCGCGCAGGCACCCATCTTTGCGTCACGCGCACAATCATGGCCCCGTTTGCGTGTGCACGTGCTCACACATGTAAAGGCACCTCCATGCCCCCTGCCCCAGGTTGGGGACTCCTGGTTTAGATTACATCTCTATCTTTCACATGTATAGCTGATGTTGATCCAAGATCAGGCTTTATTTGTGGCATCCTGACTTTGAAATACTGTATTTAAAAGGGTTACCTAAAAACATTCATATCTTCTAAGTGACAGATAAAGAATTATTTAGACTAGTGTTTCTTAAATGTGATCCAAGTACCCTTGCAGGTCTCCCAATATTTTCTTAGGGGTCTGAGAAGTCAAAATTATTTGCTAAATGTGGGGAAAAAATTCAAATATTTTAATATTTTTATTTGTTACAAAATATAGTGTTTTTTCCAAGAAAACTATTTGTTAATAGCCAATGGATTTAATATTGTTATTTTTGACATGATTCAATAAAAATTCAATGAATGCATTGATTTTAATATTTAATATAGTAATTATCAGTATAATTCATATAACCAAAAGCTCTTTTGGGGTCCACCATAATTTTTAAAAAGTGGGAAAGAGTCTTGAGAGCAAAACATTTAAGAAATATTTAGATTAAATAAAAGCAGCTTGTAAAAATCCACTCTTAAGACACTAAAGAAACACTTAGACTGAACAATAAAAACATGGAAAATAAACTAAATTTCAGATATGATAAGAATTGTTTACTTACTAAAATGGCTTGCCAGATGTTGACTCAAGGCCAAAAGATCCAAATTAAGATCAGGAAGCATGGATGGAAAGTCATCTGAATGGCTGGAAATCCATGGCAAAGACAGTATTCCAAGCAAGTTGTCAAACACCTCATCATTAAACTGGAATTTAACTTTTAGGTGGTAGAAGAAATGTACATACACTTTTACTGAGATAAGTTACAAAAGAGTTAAATGCATTAACAAGAGAACAGCATCAAGTCATTTTAACTTTATGGGAAGACTATATTTTTGTGATAAGATTTATATTGACAAAAAAAATGATAGTCAAATTTAAAATTCTGAATATATGTAAATTGGATTTTATCAGGTACTGAATTAATGCTATGCTCCAATAAGTCAAGCTATTGAGAGAATTAAGGTAAAGTCTCTTTCAAGTCAAGTTTGACTTCTGGTGATTAGTTGAATACGTGAATGGAGGGGTTTCTGGCCCCACTATAGCAATATGGAAGTGGTTTGCCATTTCCATTTTCTGTGGCCTAATGGGCAGGCACTATAATGTGCCACAATGCCTCTAGTATAACCTAATACATACTTTCCAATATTCCATCCAAGACTTGATACAGACATGGCCTGAACACGTCCTTACATTTTCCTCTTAGCAGTCCTTTTTCTTTTTAAATTTGCTGCATGATATTCTTGGAAATTCAATACAATGAAAATATGTTGCAAAAGCAGCTCCAGTAAGCTGCTTTATTTTCACCATCAATATGGCTATTTTTGCTTTTTAACCTTTTAAAAAGATATCTCACCTTGCATATAAAGTAAGGCATCAATTATTTTCACCACTTTTTGAATCACTGGCTCCAGGTCAGTTATTCGTGAAGCAGGATCCAGAAGCTTCCAACAAACTCTAATTGCTCTCATGATAAATTCTGAAGAAATCCATATTAACTGTATATGTTCTCTTGATTCTGAAGCATTACCATTTTCAGGACTATATAAATTACACAGATGAGCAACTTGATCTACTCTGTTAAGAAAAAAAATAAAACTGGTAACTGAAAGAGTTTAATGAGTAACATTTTAAATTTTTTATTTTTCAGAAATGGAGATCAAAAACTGCTTAACTCGGCAAACAACTCAATCGATTCTAAAGTTCATCAAGAGCTTTAAAAATACTATTTCTATCAAGTTATACATTTCTTGACACCATAGAATGAAGACCACTACCACATCATGCTTATTTGCAAAATGAAATGTTGGCCTAGCAATAAGCAGTGGGCAGGTTTCTAGAGAGCCCCTAGTTGGTAAGACAGTTGCCATTATAAATCGACGCTTTTTTTTTAAGTTTAACTGAAGCAATGGCATGTGGGTATTTACAAAAACAATTTCAGAAATATCTTCAGAAGTTTTGTAAAGCTCAAATAAAGCAGAAACTGACAACTTTAATTCTTTTACCTGTTGAAGTGTTCTCTAGAATGGATTGTACACATTGCAGCCAGTTGAGCTATTAAAGCAATTCCTTCTACACTCTGCAGAACTTCCACCGGAATACTGTCTTGTTCCAAAAGTGACAGCAGAGAGTCTGCCTTCTGGCATATCAAATTCCACAACTTGCTCTTCATTTTCATGTTCATGGTGTGGGGCCTTTGAAGCAATATTTTGGATATCATTTTAGAGCATTTTATAGTAAGTTTACTATAAAACTAAAAGTGAAATAAAATATCTGGTAATAGTAAAACTAGATGAAGACTGTTTTAAATCTTTCATTTTGAGAGAAACACATTTAAGGAAACAAAATAGACATCAGACAAAATAGATATCAGACAACCTTATCTTATGCTATAACATATATGAGAATGGTGGCTTTAATTGTCCAGATTTTTAGGTTTACCTTTAAGTATATTTAGATTTTTGTTTCTTTATAGAATACATGTGATAAAAAAAAAATTGCAGGCAGAATTGGAAAGTTATTGTGTGACTCCTCGGAAATCATGATAGGAGCTTGGCTCCATTTTTAGCCAAGCTATTGTATTTCTTACAGTAAAAGTTTCAGGGTATGTTAAGAAACAGTTGGGACAGAGATAAAATTTTGACCTGTATTTACATGACAAATTCATTTTAGGATAATAAATTTTAAGATAGCAAGTAAACCCTTTTTATGTTTTGGGGCAGTTAAGGATTTTTATTTTACTGCTTCCTTTGAGTCAGTTTTTGACTCCTGGCGACAAGAAGAAAGGTCCCTGCAGTTTTCTTGGCAAGGTTTTTCAGAAGCCTTCTTTCCAGGGCTAAGAGAGAATGATTGATCCAATGTCACTTAGCTGGCTTTGTACTTCATGTAGAAGTAGAATTCATGTTTTATGATTTTTAGCCTGATGTCTTAACCACAACAAACTGGATCTCCAAGGACAATTATAGATGCTAATACTTTAAATCAAAGTACGACCAGTCAAATCTCATCTGAGTTCCTGCAGCTGGAATGTGGATTTTATATATGAATAAATGTTTATATATGAACAAATATTTATATATGAATAAATGTTTATATATGAACAAATAAAACCTTTCTTAATTAAACAGTTTTATCCAGATGCATTAGCGAGGTCCAAAAATCCTGAATTATTATCAGTATTAGAATATGGATTTAGATGATCCAAGTTAATTTTAAAGTGATATTAGTTATTTTTCAAGAGCTCTAGAAGAAGAAACTGAAATATGATGACAAAGGTACTTTAAAAGTATGAAATGTATTTCTTTTAAAGTTAATACAAAATAAATTTTACAGAAATATTAAGATTATTAAGCAGTTTGTGAGTATTTAAAACCAAATACATTGGTTGTAATGAACTAGCATAGGTTTATCAAGAACAGCTCATGCCAAAGCAACTTCATCTTTCTTTTAGTAGAGTCATCAGTTTACTTGACCATTGGAATACAGTATATAGTATATCTTAACTTCAGCAAGCATTTGATAGTGTCCCGAGACACAAAAAGCACATTCAAAATAGATCTGAAAATAAGATTGGTTCTTAAATGCTACCATTTACTTACTCTGGTGGTGCTGGCAACTTTTTAGGATGTTTTAAGGATAGACATAAACGAAGCTTTTTTTGTGGAACATCATCACTACTGCTACTATTTCCCCCATCAGTGTCAGAAGTCTCCGGAAAACACCTACACTGCAGTTCCTGGATGATTTCTGCTATCACAGACTTCAACACTACATAGACTGGACTCAGCAGATACTGAGTCAAAAAGAAGAAATTATACTATATAACATCTTCATAAAATTCATATTTAAATAGGATAAAGGTCATAAAAATCTCATATATACTTCCTTGTAATTACAGTATTATGTATGCAAACAGGTTTATTCATTTTAAAATTTTAAGCTAAATACGTACCGATCAATTATAAATGCCACTAAATCAGTATCCTATACTGAAGTTACACTGTAAACTCATGAATTTAGACCACTAAAATGTAAGTTATTCTTCCTTGTGTCGGTATAGAAAACAGAAGCTACTGATACGAAACCTGATGGCATTAGCCTGGTTAACACTAAATCCAATAATTTCCTCAAAATAATTTCCTCTTAGTCTGTTTAACATTTTGTGGCAAACCTTTGTTAACTTTTTAATAACACTTACCTCTTGTTCTATCTGGCATCCAATTGCTGAGATGAAAAATCTGCAAATGTTGTTAATATAAGTTTTTCTAACCAGGACAGCAGATTCATATCCAGCTGGTACATACATCAAGAAATACTGTAGTATGTGACATAATACTTCTTTTATCTTCATAGATTGGAGAAACCTGAGTGCATCAGCTTCAAACAATGCATGAAGTTTTTCCAATAGTATGTTTAGATAAATAGGTTCAAAAGTCTCGTGGGAATGAATTTGAAAAGGAAATAAAGTTCTCACTAATATTAAGAGTGGTTCTTCATATAATTCCAGCTTTGTAGAATCCATTATAGGAATGGATTGCAAAATTCCAAATAGAAATGAGAAGAAATTATTGGCTAGGTCTTCTGGAAGTCCTCCAAGCTCTAGGAGTTCTGTTAAAAATACCATACTCAAAGTTTTAACTTTAGGACTACCATAGTCCAAAAGGGAGCAACCTATTCCAAAAAGGATAATATCTTGTGGTTTGAAAAACATGTAAGAAACTATACAAGTAAGAATCCTTATTGAAGTTATTTCCAAGCATTCTACGTTATTCATTCCATTTAACTGTAGCTGGATAGAACTTAAATTGCCCAGATTTGCAGTGGAATTGCAAGAAAATCTGCTCACAATCACAGGCCATGTCAAAATCATCTCTATATTTTTTTCATGGATTGAAATCAGATCTTGAAGAAGATACAGCAGTTCTTTTGTTACCAGGTTAAACAAGACACAGTTTTTGACTTTGAAAAGGCAGAGTAAAGAACAAATCACATTACTAATGTTCTCATGTAAAATGTGGCAGTTTGGACTAGCAGCAATTCTTAAAAGTCTTGCTATAATCCAATTGCTGAATTCTAAAGAAAAGAAAAAAGAAAACATTATGATCATAATATTAATTAGGACTGATTTGGGCTAAAAAATCCAAGAGTAAGAGAGCTTCTTTTTAAATCTTCTTGCTGCTACCTATTGATTCTTTGGATTTTTGCAGATCATATCTGGTAACTCAATTAATTATGCTATTTCCCTACATTTGTGCAAACTTGGATGTTAATTTTCATTAAATACATTTAACGAGATTCTAAAAGGATATCAATCATTTCAGAGTATACATGAGATTAAAGAAGAGAGCTTTTCAGCTAAATTTTTATTGATTTATGGCCCGATATAAAAATATATAATTCATATTTCAATCTGCTATAATTGGTTGAATTATAGATCCAATAGATATATTTCAATAAACTCACCAATACAGCTGGAATCTGTGTCATTTTGCTGATCAACTCCAGTTCCATATACAAACACAAGTGGAGATGATTTCATGATATGGAGAATAAAGTCAAGCAACATTACAGAACTTGGCTGAGATTCAGTCTTCTTCATAAGTTCCAGAGTCACTAAAAAGATAGCATAATCTAAACAGGAGTTCAAAACCTATTTCCTATTTCAAGAAAAATGCAGCATTTCTTGGATCTCTATAACTTCTTTTAGGAAGTTTGGTTTTCAATTTTACAAATTGAAAATGGATTCCTTGAAGTTAAATGTTTTGCTTCTCATGTATGCTCTACAGCTTCCTTTCCTCTTTTTTCCTAAAAGAAGTTATACAGGAAAATAAAACACAGGTAGTCCTTGACTTACAATCACAATTGAGACCAGAAATTTTGGTCACTGCATGAAGTGGTTATTAAGCGAGATATCATGTGACTGTTTCAGTCAACAACTGGCACTTGAAGTTGTGGTTGTTAAGCAATCTCCAAGGTTGCTAAATGGATAGAGCAAAAAAACTGCCTGCTGGAAGGACTCAGCCCCACACAGAGCTGAATCCCTCTGGGGTTGAATTCCTCTGGCAGGAAGCCATTTTGCTCTAAAGTGGGCTCTTGGTCTCTGGGAGCTGGCTGCAAATGCCCCATGCTGCAAACAGTCCATGACAAAATCCTGTGTGAATTTCAGGACAGACTTTTTCAGCCAGCCCCCAAACTAGAGAGAGTCCTCTTGATAGGCAGCAGTAGCTTGCAACCTTCTTTGCTAGCTTCCTCAAAGGCTTTCTAGGAAAGCTGGCAGGGAAGATTACAAATGGAGATCACATGATCACGGGGTGCTTGGTAACCAATCATGTGGAAATAAGTTGCGAAGTGCCCGGATCACAATCATGTGACTATGGGGGAACTGCAATGGTTGTAACTCCCGGCATGGGTCATAAATCCCTTCGTTCAGTGCCAATGTAATTTCAAACAGTCACTGAAAGAACGATCATTAAGTAAGGACTACCTGTAGGGAAAACCAGTCAGTCCTAGAGATCAACCCTGACTGCTCCTTAGAAGGCCAGATCCTGAAGTTGAACTCAAGTACTTTGGCCACCTAATGAGAAGGAAGGACTCACTGGAGAAGAGCCTGATGCTGGGAAAAATTGAGGGCAATAGAGAAGGTGACAACAGAGAATGAGGTGGCTGGATGGAGTCACTGAAGCAGTAGGCGTGAGCTTAAATGGACTCCAGAAGATGGTAGAGGACAGGAAGGCCTGGAGGAACATTGTCCATGGGGTCGCGATGGGTCGGACACGACTTCGCAACTAACAACAACAACCTGTAGGGAGGGCTTCTTTCAAACTACAATGTCCCAACAAAGCATAACTAGACTACCAAAAATGATTTATATTTTAATCAATCCCCATCTAAGAATTATTGGTGACAGTTAATATTTCATTTAGCAACAAAGAATATTTGTACCTACTCCTTTCCCTCTGTGGTATTATTACTCAATAATAAGACTGTCTAATATTAGAGATTTTGTCCAGGGCCATGATTTAGGGTTGGAATAACATGTAACAGAAATCACATATAATTTGAGTTTAAATCTAGGCCATTTACTAACTTTACTTACCAACATCCACATCTACAAGAATTCGATCAATGAACTGGCAGAGTATTTGTCTTGGCTTCTGTACCACGGTATTATATTCTTCTGGTGTAGCACTGAAATAAAGATGTATTTAAAAGTTATTTTATCAAGAGAGCTACCTTTGATACTGAAATACATAAAATCAAATCCAGTATTTATTATGGTCACAGACCAGAATAGTGATATATATTATTCACACACACACACATACATACAACCGTGTACTGTAAAGTTGTTTGCACATCTGGTAAACAAATAAAGGTACAACATGAACTATTTAAAAACATTTTCACATAGCAGTTATTAAAATGCTGAATTTCAAGTACCGGTACTTTATAATTTTGCTTAAAGTCTCTTAGGGAAAGAAGCTCTAGTTTTAGGGAAATGAATTTTCTAAATTTGCTCAGGGTATCAATTTGCTCAGGGTATCAAAATCTTAAGTAGCCTGTGAAACATATCAAAAGCATGTTATTCAATCAGAGATGGAATCAATCTACCAATGTGAAGTATCCTTCCATTATCAGTGATTTCATGAATGAGAACTTACAATTAGAATTGTTAGTGTATTGGATTGTGCATTTCACTTTTTTCTGGTCTCTGTGTATATGTGCTCCCCAATTGAGAATAGCACTTTATTCACATGTTTTAATGGCCTCTAATCTATAAAGTTTATACTAAA
This sequence comes from Azemiops feae, assembly GCA_023970755.1. Lineage (NCBI taxonomy): Eukaryota > Metazoa > Chordata > Lepidosauria > Squamata > Viperidae > Azemiops > Azemiops feae. The sequence continues at coordinate 63,794 of JALGBA010004047.1, read as the reverse complement.
ATGTTTTAAGTATATATTTATCCCTCTAGCCATATATTTATCCCTCATATAACATACTTTCCTAGGCTGGTGACCCTCAAAAATCCATCCCCAACTGAATATCAGAGTAAGAGTTGGAAGGGACCTTGGAGGTGTTCTAGTCCAACCCGCTGCTCAAGCAGGAAATCCTATACCATTTCAAAGAAATGGTTGTCCAATCTCTTCTTAAAAACTTCCAGTGTTAGAACACTGGAGACAAGTTGTTCCATTGATTACTTGTTAACTGTCAGAAAATTTCTCCTTAGTTCCAGGTTGCTTCTTTCTTTGATTAGTTTCTATCCATTGCTTTTTGTCCTGCCTTCTGGTGCTTTGGAGAATAGGTTGACCTCCTTTTTTGTGGCAGCCCCTTAGATATTGGAACACTATCATGTCACCCCCAATCCTTCTTTTCATTAGATATACCCAATTCCCACAACTGTTTTTCGTATGTTTTAGCAACAATCTTTGTTGTTCTTCTCTGCAATCGAAGCCTCATCAGGGCCTAGATTCTCTAGAATGTATCAGGGACCTCCAATGTACTAAATCCCAGCAAATTGGGTAGTGCCATATTTATCATTTGTTGTTCATTAAGGGAAATGAAATAAGTGAGAGAAGAGTGTACATAAGCTGCAAAGTATACTTATTGTGTAATAAAAGGAAACAAAGGTTAATAATTAATAAATTCAATTCCAATTAATTAAAATATTAGCAGAATAAAATGTGCTAATTTTGAAGTTTTTCTAAAGGCTAAGAAATAACGAGAGCAAAGTTTTTTGGATCTACAATTCTGTTCAAGAGCTACCTTCCCCTCCCCACTTTTGCCAGCCGTGTCTCTGAATTGCCGTTCCACACGACCCGGGAAAGACAATGGTGAAACGGAGCATCTCGAGCTCCTGGGAAGAAAACTTGATTACGTACAGTAAATACTGCGATTCAGAAAGAAGCCAGAAAGAGCCTGAAGGCAAGCAGCAAACGGGTGAAGCACTTTGGTTTCAGACTCACATACCTGCCCAATTCCCGGAGGGCTGGAATCATGGAAGCCATTTCGAGCCCCTGGTCAGCCATCCTTAACTCTCCCGTCTCTCCCGCCAGCTCCGTTTCGACCCTTCGCGGTCTCCACCCCTTTTCCTAGCCGGCAGGAAAGACGGTGGCTCGTTTGAGCCAAATTTCCTATCAACAACCCGCTGTAATACACAGCGCTTGACTTTTGAAAGTTGAGTTCTACATGGGCTGAACTCGGCGGAGCTTATTTCCTAATTATTACATGTTGTATATTTTGTAAGTTTGCACGAGTGATGCAGTAGCTTTTTTTCAAATTATTCCCAGTTGTCTCTATACAATTGTCATATGTGTCCATGCAGAAATACGTCATTGTAAAGGACTTCCGACACTTCAAACTTGTGCTGTTTCCTAGCAGCCTAGTCATATACATAAAAGGGTTGCATGCAATTCTACTAACAAAATTCAGTATGAACACTAAACAACGTTTGGATCCTCTTTAACAACATCAGAACTGAAAAGACAAGTATGCTCAAGTGCTGAGAATACTGGTAAGGAGCTATGACTGGATTAGTGGTTGACTGGATTATGCTTCTTGACTGCAGTTCCCCCACAAAGCATGTTTAGATAGCAGGGATGAATACAGGGAGTCTTCAACTTACGACCACAACTGAGCCCAAAATTTATGTTAAGTGAGTTTTGCCCCATTTTACAACTTTTCTCACCACATTTGTTAAGTGAATCACTGCAGTTCTTAAATTAGTAACATGGTTGTTAAGTGAATCTGGTTTCCCCATTGACTTTACTTGTCAGAAGGTCGCAAAAGGAGATCATATGACTCCGTGACACTGCAACTGTTATGTGATTCAGTTGTCAAGCATAATGTAAATTATGTGACCATAGGGATGCTGCAACAGTCATAAGTGAAAAATGGTCATCACTGTTTTCAGTGCCGTTGTAACTTTGAATGGTCACTAAATGAACTCTTGTAAGTCGAGTACTACCTGTAAATGACTTCAGTGTCAGGTTATTCCTTCTTTTGTAGTGGATAGTGTAGTGGATACAGGACCAAGAGCAAGCGCTTACCATCATCGTTAGGGACCCCTATGGCTGAACATCTCAGTCATTATTTTGAGTGCAACATAAATTTAATAAATTATTATTACTGTTATTATCTCCAGAACTCATCATAATCTAAAATTGCAGGCTTATCTGAGAGTCTTTAATGGTCAAATGGGATGGAACCGACCATCTGAATTACTGTTGCCACAACACACTAAGCCATGCAGTGTTATTAATGAGATTGCTTGTACTGCTACTTTATCTTAGTTCAACGTAGTGGTTTAGTCAAGCACAGAATGTTATTGATCAGTATTTTCACTGTTTGAGCTTTGAGAACTACCATTTCTAATTATTGCAAACTGGAATTTGAACCCAGCTTCCAGAAATTCCCATCCAAGAACTTAATATGATTAAGAAAATGATTAAATAAATTCCAATGAAAATTATCTACACATCAGTAAATTTTATGGGCTTAATTCACATCATGCTCATTTGTTTACTCATGGTGTAATGAGTGAATCACAATTTTGCACATAAAGTTACAATACCAAGTTTACAAACCACAATGGTTGGATTCGTGCAGTAACCAGTCAAACTATATGATGTAGTGAAATGTGAACACTTGTTTTTTTAACTAAGCCAAAATGAATTTGTACAAGGAATTATTGTAGTCAGCTCAGCTCCCATTCTAACTACATTCCCTTAAGATCTATTCAATTAGGTTGAAGGATCAGTTTCCAAATCCCCAGCCACGATAGCCACTGTCTATGATTGTTGGAGATTGTAGGAACTGTAATACTCCAATACCTTGGGGTCATCGAATTGGGGGAAGTTGTTCTAAGATAGGGAGTCTCACTCTCTGTAAAACTTTTAAAATCACATTACTTTTTGCGCAATAAATCAACCAGGTAAAAATCACTCGTCAGAAACTCATCAGACCCGTCACCAGCTCAGAACAACCATGCAATTTAATTAGTTTCGTTTTCATGGGATAATTGCGGCTGGAATTTGATCTCAGCAGCTTCCCCCCCCCCCCGAGTCCTTTGTAACGGCGATGTTTGTGCTATAAACCCGCCTCCTACTGCCGGGAAGACGAAGGGACTGAGTTCTATAGCTGTCAGTCAATAGCGATACGAGGGAGGGACCGGCGGCTGGCTGCAGGTGTTCTCCAGTATAGTACTTTCGAAAGCTTAGTCCAGAAAGTGGAGCTGCGACGAAATCCAGCTACGAAGTGGCTTCGGCAAGCAGGTGAGTCCGGATCCTTGGTGTATGACAAGTACCTTTACTTCAGGGGCAGTAGGGCGGTTAGCACCGATTTTTTATTTCATTTTATTTATAAGAGAGGCTGTTCATCAAATGGACGGTTTGCTTTTAGACAGCTTTAATCGCTTTGTAGGCTTTGTCATGCTACTTGCGTGAGTTTTACTTTAGAATTCTTAACTGTCACACCCATAGCTTCTGTGTAAATAGGCCCTTTAAGATAAGTGAACCTTTGATTAAATACAAAACAAGCTTGCCATTCATCACTGTTTCCTCCAGCACAAGGTGTGTGTCCAAGAATCTCAATCTCACAAGAGAGCAATTTACAGTGTCGTTATTCTTAAGTCTTATAAGGGTGCAAAGTGCAATTGTATAAGCTTTAGACAGGATAATTAGAAAAGAATGAAGTATGTTTTTTCATTTTCAAGGGTAGGGTACGAGGATGCAATTTTGAGTATGAAAGCAAATTATATTTCTGACAGTAAACATATTTCTTATGAAGGAAACTGTTCAGGATTGAAATAAAGGCAATATTTTAGCACTTCCTTTGAAATAAGATGGATGAACAAGCAGTTCTAAATAAGCATAACTCAGAAATATACAAGTCCTGTAAATTGAGGACTTATTTTTAATAATAGTCTTTAGAATTGCTGTTGAAAATGGCAACCGTCTCTTCATTCACAGTAAACTATAAAATATGCATAAATCAGTAAATTCCAATTTATTCTTTCTTGCCTTACTTTAAAGATTAGAGGTGTATCAGTGGTATATGAAAGATTTGGAACAACCCTAGACTATGAAACATGACATTAGTTTTACTTTTTATGTATAACTTTAGGATCTTTCTTGCTCATTACAATAGATAGGAATGGAGGAGAATAAAAAATTCATGTAGTAATCTAATCCTAGTACAGCCCAGGAACTAAAAATCCCCCTATTGTTTTCTAAAGAGATTAAATATGTATCTATTTCTAGAATTTGCGAAGATATTGTTGCAAATATTTTTGATATAACATTGTGACTCCAAATGCTGTTGAATCTCAAAACAATTTGAGATCTGTATTCTAGGATAGCATTGAATTTGGTCTATGTATTGAAGCTGGAATTTGAACATGTATCCTTCCATAGGAATGTAATAAAGGATCCTGTTTTATATTAACAACACAGTTAATAATTTTCTGCCTCTCCAAAATTCTTTTATTATTTTTTTCTCTCTCACTCTTAAGAATTCAAAACTTCTTTTAGAGCAAATTTGTTCTTCCTTCTGATCAGATATTTTCAGTAATTATTTTTATTTTTCTTTGCATTGTCCTGCAATTTTTATATACATATTATAGATAGATAGATAGATAGATAGATAGATAGATAGATAGATAGATAGATAGATAGATAGATAGATAGATAGATAGATAGATAGATAGATAGATAGATAGATAAGAGAGAGAGAGAAGATGGGGGAATATCTTATCAAAATGTCTCCATCCAATATGACATTTCACACTGAACAGCAAGCTACATGATCATTTCAATAAAAAACATTATTATATAGTTGTGTTTATATACATATAAAAAAATAAGACAATAAGTAGTGCCTCCCTTTTAGATGCCTCTAACTTTTAATTTATATTTTTAAAGGAAAAATATCCCCATCCATCTTTATATCTTTCTTTTTCATCTTTCTTTAAAATTTTATATTGTGTGATGATATCACTGTAAGAATTAATAGGTTTAGGACAGAATCTTTCAGTAAGCCTCAATTACATTAGCAGCAAAATATAATAATACTTGTTGAAATGCGAGCTTTACAAATTAAAATAAATACTAATAAATAAATAAATAAATAAATAAATAAATAAATAAATAAATACTGTTAAAATACAATGGCAAAATACAGGAACTTAAAACGATGTAAAACATACTGATTAAAAAGGAGGAAAGAAGTGGAATATAGAAACTTTCATCCATAATATTCACCCAAGAAAGTCTTGAATGAAGAATTAGTTCAATATATATTTAAAAACATAGTGGGAGAAGACTCAATATTCAAGAGTGAGAACGTCCTAGAGAATAGGATGTAGGGTGAGGTATCATATGAAGGGACATTTTATCAAGTTTAGTGGGCATCTAAAAAGCTTAAAAAATGAATACAAATGCAGAAGTTTTTAAAGGTTAATGTACAATTAAAATCAGAGCTTACTTTTGGGACTAATGGACAAGCAACTAGAAAAAAGTCATAGAACTTTGTTTTTATATATGATAATCACAGCAGGACAATTATATTGACTAAAGCAGAAAGGCTCAACGTTACCCATAATGGAAGAATAACTGGTGAAGAGATGGAACTTGCAAAGATGGCTAAACTAATTTCTTTGATTAGAAAAAAAAAATATGTTCATGTTTGACTGGAAGTCCCTAATAAACTTTTTGCATTAAACAGAAAAAATACACTTATGATTTGTGGGTTTGATTAGGAAAAAATTGTTTAATAGGAAAAAACTGACTTCTTTTTAATCATAAAGTAAGTGTTAATACTGTAAATATACATATTTTTGCTGCAGAAGAAATCAGAAGCTTTTTTCTATTTCTTTCCTTTTCTCTTTTTGCGGTTTTTCTTTTCTTTTTCTTTTGTTTCTTTTGCTTTTTATTAGTTTGTATTAGTTATGTTTTTTTGAAAAACTTTTAATAAAATCTATATTTAAAAGTGAGGGTAGGAACCCCAGATTTATATAACTTAAAAACTATATGGCCATGCATCAGAACCCATCTGACGACCTTAGTGATTATATAAGGCAGAGAACCCCAAACGTTTGGGCACCAGGGACCGGTTCCGTGGAGAGAGGTTTTTCTGTGGACCAGAGGGTGTGTGGTTTTGTGTGCTGCCTGCATCTTGCAGATGGGGCTTTGCTTGTTTGTGCAGACCGGTTGCTGGCATGCCGCGGCCCGGTACTGGTCCACGGACCAGGGGTTGGGAACCCCTGATATAAGGGACAGGAAATCTATTCAGTACTCTGCTCCCAAGTTGTATAGGTCCAATATGTAAGAAGCAAATCTTGAGTCTCAGCCTTTTTCCTAATAATGTTACATATCAGTCAAATGTTTCAGACAAGAAACTTAGGAAGAGTAAGGCCAAACATGAGAGGGCTTCTGAACTTATGTTCAATAATGCAGTGTTAATTAATTCAGCAATATGGGCCAGAAGCAAGCAGAAAAAAGTCAGTAAAAAGTGAAAGTATCGTAAATGTGTCTTTGCAAGGATATCTCTGCCGTGTGGGTACTGTAATATGCTAAATAACCAGTGTTATCACTTGCATTTATATCCATATATGGTAATGAAAGTGGCGTCCTAAATGATACATTATGTCACTCACCTTTGACCACACTGCTTTCTCTTATCTGCTTAGAACAAACTTTAATCCTGTTTCCTTTGGACCTTGCAAAAATGAAATAAAATTAGTAGTCTGACCATTTCTTTGTTTTCGAATGATTTGGAGCTTTAGAGACATATTTGGCACTGAGACTGCTATTTTTACCAACAGTTTTCAGATACTAAATATATTTCATAGTTCTCAAATGAAAAATATGCAATAATTTACACAATCAGTGTAAACATGCATCAATCCACTTCTGCATGAAAACTACACTTGGAGTAGAATGAGACATGGTGGAAAAAAGAACAAAGCTGAGCAAAGCATTGCCTGATTTTTGGATTATGTCTCTCTGTTCCTCTTTTGCCACTTTGTTTAGGAGAGTTCAATTAACCTTCTGGAAAGACTTTGCAAGGGCTGAAAGGAGTGAAAGAATCAGGAAATATTTGTAAGTTAATTTATTATTATAAAACCCAAACTAATATCTTCCCTCTTAACATTTAGTGAAGGAATCTTCTCTGAAATGAGCTTTGAATGTTTTCACATAAACTCCTAAGAATAAAAGAGTTTGAAGGTGTTATTTTAGGCATTACTCAATGCAGAAATTGAAATTCAAGCATTCACGAATAGTGACTATCTGCTTAGGCACATCCTGTGAGAAAGAGCCCATCATTTCTCAAATAATTGGCTCCATGTCAAACTGCTCTTATAACAGTTTTGGAGGTGGTGACCCTTTGAGAGCTGTATGCAATGAAATTTCATTTTAATGTATGCCAATTAGTGTACATTCAAAGTGACAATAAAGTTTCTATTCTATTCTATTCTATTCTATTATTCTTTTTTTAATAACAAATTTTATTAGTTTTTTCATTTTAACATCCAAGTATTTAGAAAGCAACGTGGTAACTGGGTAGTCAATAGTTCAATAACAGCATTTTTTGTACATATCTCAGGTTACATTGTCAAAAATTCCTTCTCTATTTACCAGTATAGCATAGTTAAACTAGTAAATTCCTAGCCATAGCAGGTTCCGTCAAAACGTTTATCAATCTATCTTTTGTTTATACATATCCATATCCAGCTTAGATTCTATTCTATTCTATTCTATTCTATTCTATTCTATTCTATTCTATTCTATTCTATTCTATTCTATTCTTTCCTACTCCTACTCCTACTCCTACTCCTACTCCTACTCCTGTTCTAATTTTACAGTTATAAAAAAATCAATTAAAATGAGAGAAAAATGCCTTGACTTTATTCTATTTGACATCCTTTAAGATATTTGAAGAATGCTATCATATTCCAGCCAAGTCATCTTTTTTAAGGCTAAATATACACTCTTCCAATATCTCTTCATAGGATATTCATCTGTTCCCTGATCATCCTCATTACCCTTCTCTGAAACTGTTTCAATTTCTGTAAAGTCATGCCCAAAACCATATACTGTACAAAAGATAAGGGCTGCATAAATCATGATGAAAGCAGAATAAATTGGAAACAATTACATTCTGTGATGTGGGAATTATACTCGTGTTAACGTTTCTTAAACAGTATTGCCTTTTTTCCCTCAGAACATTACATTGCTGATTTCATGTTCTATTTGCATACAGCTACTGTTTCAGTCTTTTTTTTTACACCATTATCAAGCCAGGAACACACATAAATACATGCTCCATTTTATATTGTTTGTTTGATTTTTGTTTCCTAAGTGAAGAACATTCACTTGTTTTTCTTAAATTTCATTCTAATACTTTCAACTCATTTCTTTAATTTATCAAAATTTTAAATTTTATTTCTGGTATTAAGTTTTCTATTTTTTTTTTCAACCATACATTTGATAAGACTTCTTTCCATCCATTCATCCAAGTCATTAATGAAAATATTATACAGTAGAGGACTTAGGGCTGCTCCTCATAGCACCCCACTTTGTCTCTATCTCCAGATTGGTAAGGAATTATTGATGAGCTGCTATGATTTTTAATCATGTATATATCTACTTAATTGTTATGCATCCAGCCTATATTTAGCTAGCTAGCTTTAAAAAGATCAAATATTTTACTAAAGTCAAGATACATCTGTAGCATTCCCACAAATTATTAAGAAGTAACTTAAAAACATGAGAAGAACAAACCTTGCTAAAATAATAACAAATCCATGCTGACTTCTGATGATTTACCATATTGTTGTCAAGGTTTTTCAAGACTGAACACTTTATGATCTGCTCCAGAATCTTTTCATGCTTGTTGATTGGTATGTAGTTTGCTACACTTTCCTTTACCCACATTTTGAAGATGAAGATAATAGTATAGTAATCTTTCTGTGATCACCATTCTGTCAGTTCTCCAAAATTTCTCAAAAATAATATATAAGAGTTTAGCTAGAATATAAGCAAGTATCTTTATTATCCTAGGAGTGGGTTTCTCTGATTTTGGAAATTTAAATTCAAAGAAATGACATATTCTGCAACTACATTTCTATCCATCTCAAATTTCAGTCCTTCTTCTCAATTCTGTGGGTTTTTTTTATCATAAAAACAGTTTATTTTTTAAAATTTCTGAATTACATAATTATTTGTTACATTGTTCAAGTATTAACTTACCTAAATAGTTTTGATCCATAAAAGCCTTTACCCTAGGACTTCATTGGCACTCCTTTACAACGAAAGGACTATTTACATGAAAATTATTTTCTGTGCTTTTTGCTTTTATAGCTGTTATGTCATTTTACTCTTAAACATAATCTTCAACTTCATTTAATTTATTATTTAATATGAATTTAATTTAATTATAATCTAAATATTATTTGGAATATAAACTTATGATTTTGCTTTAGGCTATCCTAGCCACTATATATATTAAAATGTTTTCAAAGTATGTATTATATTATAAAAATTATTGAAAATAATGAACTTGTAATGTCCTGCAATAAATAAATAAATCTGGACGATTCAATTTTCAGAAAGATTGAGCATTTAGGTACATACAATTCAGAGTCCTGGCTTGTTTCTAGTTTTAATCTTGGCCATTTCTATTAATTTCAAGTTCAGTTTTATTTCACATACTTCCACAGTTATTCTTTTTCCCAGAAAATCCTAAATCTCTGAGAGAAAAGGAAGACTACAGATTCTTTTAAAAAACTATCAGCACGGTTTCATACATATTTATTCATAAGTAAGTCCTATTTAATTCAAAGGAAGTTACTTCTTGGATGTACAGTATATATTGAAATGCAGCATCATAAGAACATCTGCCTCTTGGGAACATATACTCTATTGCTGATTTCATATGTTATGCTATATTTAATGGCATAGCATGTGATCCCTGTCCATTTAGCATGATATGAACCAGGTCAATACTGATGGTCCTCTTACAGGGATGAAGGAAAAGGATATTCAGGAAGCACAAGGTTCTAGATTCCAGTTAGCAAAATTGTTCTGATATATTTTGTTCCTTAAGGCAAAGAATGGTTCTTGGTACCTCTATTTTACCTACATAAGTATTTCAGACTGGTGGTTGAATCATATTTAATACTATCACTTAATGAGGAGCCTCCTCACCCCTGAAAAAAGTAGGCCAGCTGCAGAGAAAGGATCACTCAGGAGTTGCTATTGCATCTCTCACCTATTCCCTCATGTATCCCAACAGCTACCTTGCTGCTCCCAATAGAGGAATCACTCTTAAAATCATATGCCATTGGAATGATATCTCAATCTACTATGGCTCAGACCACTTACCTTGTCACATATAAATCTCATCAGTGTAAACATTTTTCGTCTAATTGAGTTCTGGATATGGCAATGCATAGTCTTAAAATTTAAAATAGCTAGAATAACAAGATGCTTTTTTATTAGCCAGAATGCTACAGTAATTTCTGTTCTGAACAAAGGAGTTTGAGAAGTGGAGTTCATCTTTGCTTATAATATAGCACAAATGAAAACTGTATAAGGTGGATGAGGGATGGGGATAGCACATTTGGGAAGTTTTTGGATCGCTAACATTGGTATAATTATAAGAACTTGCTGACTAATTAAATCCTTTAAAATGTTTCAGTCCAAAATCTGGCACACTGCCATTCAGTTAATATTCTTAGACTCAGTGTGTGTAATTTATATGCATAAGACAACTTCTTTCTGGATTTCTTTTACACGCTCTTCCCTGTCATTAGTAATTCTTTCTCTTTATCCTAAGTGACTTTACCAGAGTTCCTAGCGTTTTCAGATTTTGTTGCCAAATGCATTCTTCATCAGAATCATGTGGTTTAGAAGTGTAAGCCTGTAATTTTCCTAATAGCTTTCATTTACAAGCATGCTGGTAGCTTCAGGCTGTGTTGGGTCACAGATGTTCTTTTCTCCTCCCCCTGTGTATCTATTACTTTTTCTTCCCCACCATGATCTCTCTATGCATTTGCTGTGGCAGATTTTGATCACAGCCAGTCAATGCTTCTACTGTCTTTCTCTCCCAAAGTAGGTCAAGAGAGAAAAAGAAACATGAGGTCCCACATTCCCAAGAGTGCTGGGTATACAGTTTCTGCTGTTCTCTTTGTCTCTTTTAAGCTAACAGGGGAATGGCACATCCTTTTGGGAAGAGAACAGCTCTCACTTTACAACAAAATGTGTAACATTTAGTGATAGCAAAACTTTGAATGTGACATTCTTCAAAAATGTTTTAGCTGTAAATGGTTAGGAATGGGTGAGTGGTTGCTAGAAACTTTAGAGTTTTTCCTTGGAAATGTAGAAAGAGCCTTTCTCTTAAAACCGTTTATAAAGATTGAAAAAATAATAATAGAAGCCCCTGAATTCCTAAATTACCCCATGTTTATAATATTTCTTTTGCTGTGATTTACAAATCCCATCCTTAGTATTATCTTTGACCTTTGATGTCTGAAGAATTAGGTGGTGTGCGCTTTTGTCATCTACCCAGAAGAAACTGATATGACATTGCTATGAGTAAAATGTTTATTCTGTAACATTATAAGTATTGTCATAAATTAAGTGTGCTTAAAGTGTATTTGTTCATTACCTTACTTGGTCTTGCAGTTCAACTATGTTTACTAGCCCTAGAGCATGGGAAAGTCCTCTAAGATTAAAGCAGTCCAGAAATCTTATGAATAAATAAAATGCAGTTAAATTTATCATGGATAAAAATTTCCTGTGGTTTGCATCACACATTTCTTTTGTCTTTGTGAGAAAAATTTAGTTATATGAGTCTCTCCTATTGTTCATCTTTTGGGGTGTTTGGAAATACCCAAAATGATGTTCTTTAAACAGGAATTCTTAACTCAAAAAAAGAGAAACTTCTTAAAAAATAAAAAATGGGTGCCTGCCAGATAATAGCAGTATAGTAACATATTCAGTATTTTGAAATAGCTAAGTCATTCCACATTTATATTTCATAGAAACGCTGTGGCAGGATCAGAAATGTTATTGGTCTAAAGCAATTGGCCATGGAGTAATTAGTGAAAATTCTTATACAACAGTGTGAGAGATTGGTCACCAATTAGAACCGATACATAGTTGTAGTTGTTGCAGCTAAAAGTTGTACAATTCAATACTGCATTTAAAAGGGCAATTACTTTTGTACACAGGCACATTGCATATTGGTTTATTTTATGTATGATATAAATTAAAAAAAGCAATGAATGTTGCTATTGCATTTTCAAGTCATGCTCCCTTTACATATCAAAATGGTATAATATAACTTTGTTATGCAAAAATTCAGAAAAACCTAAAAGGATTGAGTACTTTTTAATAGAACTCTAGGTATGTAAGAATTATCAGTTCATGTTTGATCTGTGATTGTCTAACCAAGTTAATAATCAACATCAGTATTTGAAAGCTAGTATTTAAAATTTTCAGTTTCATTTTAATTTACTCTTGGCTTTTGACAATGAGCTTCATATGGACTTAATGTTGCTTTAGAGATGCATACCTTGAGTGTACTGTGCTGTGAAATTCATTAATCCCTTGTCAGACAGGCATGCACAATGTTATATTGAATTAACTTCAGGAGTAACCAGTTCTTTGGTTTTGGCAGATGTCTGTGAGGGTGATTGTCTAACTGTTATGTCAGTTTTATGCTTTCTCTCCAAGATGAAAATTTCAAACACTAATTGCAATCAAAGTTTAAAAAAGGGGGAAAAAACATTAAAACCCTGAAGTACAAAATTTAAATTCTTTCATTGATGGAAAAATCCTGTCTTGGTTGCTGTAGATTATTTTAATAATCTAATCTAATAGTCTTTTGAGCCATATGTTTTGCCAAGAATTAAAAAGCTAACCAAAGGATATATTCCTGTATAATTAATATTAGGAGAGGAAGTCTTTGAATATTTTTAATAATATAAATAGGCCTCTAATTATCACTAACTTTCATCATTTGAGGGTACAAATTTTGCTTGCTAATACAGTGCATTTGCACATTTGTATTAATTATTACTTTATTAACTTCTGGAGAGTCATTAAAATAGCCAATTAGTCTCCACTTATTGCAAGACTTCAGGCTGTTGATGATTAAAAGTTTCTAGTTCACTATTCAATGAAATGTTAATTTTTACTGATGGAGTAAACGTCTAGCAGAAAGTTGAATCATTCTTTAAATTTTGTAGTTACATGACTGTTGGGGAAAACATTATTCTTGATTTTTGTATGGCATGGGGATTATTTTAAATGGAATGAACAAATTTTATTTGTTTTTACCCCAACTTTTTTTTCCAGCACTCAAAGCAGCCTACAAGCACCACAGCAAAAATAAGTATAATTGACGGAACTAAAATCAAGGAAAAATGTAAATATTTTTCTCTGTGTACATCATACTTAGAGTTTAAACTGTCATGGCTGTTCTTCAAAAGAAGTGGAAAAAGCGTATTATGCAATTTTGTACTCAAGACTGACTAAGGAATAATTTGCTATTCAAATCTATGTATCAGAAGGTTTCTATATCCAACCAAGCAAATTAAAAAAAGGAAATCTTTATAATACTTAATGCTATCTTCATAATCATAACTGTGTCATGTGATCACTTTTCCTTTCATGCAAGCTGTTCTGTTCTAGCACTTCAGACATTGAGACGAGGCAGGTTCATAAGAAAGGTATCTTTATTGGTACAATCACAGAACAGAAGCAAACGAACAATGTCAACAAGCCCTTTTATACTCCCTGTGCAAGGGGATGCACAGCCAATGATTGCAGGGTATTCTCCCACCTCGCGCATGCGCGCGAGGCTGGAGACAGCCTGTCTGGGTCCCGGGCAGACACGTGGTCTGTCCGGGTCTCTGCAACCTTTCTGCAGCCTTCCTGAGCCTTGCTGAATGACTCAGCAAGGCCCAGGACATAACACCCCTCCCCCCTTGGATTAAACACTACTGGACATGTCATTTAACATCACACACCAATGGCTGACCGGTAAGCAAGTTATGCAGTCACCCTTACTCCTGGCAACCTATCTCCCTTTAGTTTTTCCCGTGGTCCACGTTATTTCACTCCTTGACAATATTAGCACCGCAGAGACCTCACATATTCATTCAAATACTTAGGAGGACCCTTGACCCTCTCAGATCTCCGTGGAGCCAGATTAGGTACAGGTGTGGAAATTGTCATAGGTGCCTGGAGTGCCTGCTCCTGGTTTGCGCAAAACAAACCAGGACTTTGTCGCCCAGAAGACTCAGGGGTTCCCCCTGACTGCTGACTGGATCCGCTAGACCCAAACCAGAGTTCCTTGGTGGGGTGGAGTTCCCCGAGTCCCTTGGTGGGGTGGAGTTCCCCACAATTCCTTGGGACTCCTCTTGGGAGCACTGTCCCTCGAGCCCAAGGCCAGCAGCAGGAGTACCCTGAGTAGCCGATTTACGGCCATTTGCCCTAAGCCAGGGACCTCTGCCAGAGTCAGCCGCCTCCATGGCAAGACCCCCATCTGGAGCATTTTGATAAGCGCCCTCTTGGAGAGACTGTGGTCCACAATCGTAATTGGGGTCCCCTCCCCCCGAGAGCGGATCCAGGGGAGGAAATGTGGCCAGGAAGCCTGCAGCGCAGTTGGTCTATGTGGCGTCTAAGCACACGACCATCGTCTAAGGCCACTTCGTATGACAGTGGTCCAGAGACCTTACATATTATAGCAGGTCACCCACTTGGAGTCTCCTAGGTGCCGGTGGTTGCGACACCTGTGAAGCCACCCGGTCTGGGTGCAGCCTGTCCAGCTTCGTAATGAGTCTGCGACCCAGCGGAGTTCAGCGGGGCTCTTTCTGTAGCTGTGCAAGGTGTGGTGCGGTGTGCAAGGAGAAAATCAGCTAACCTGTGATGCCAGGGTCCTTGAGTGATTCTCTTTAATGCGTCCTTGGTGGTACGCACCATGTGTTCAGCCTGACCGTTGGTGGCAGGGTGAAAAGGAGCAGACGTGGCATGCCGGATCAAGTTGGCTTGAAGAAACACCTGAAACTCAGAAGAGGTAAATTGGGGACCATTGTCTGATACTAAAACATCAGGAAGACCATGGGAAGCGAAGATTCCTCTGAGCACCTGGATGGTCCTGGCAGTAGTAGTGGAGGACACAGGAATGACCTCTAGCCACTTGGAATGACTATCCACAAGGAGGAGGAAGAATTGCCCCTGAAAGGGCCCAGCATAGTCAATGTGTACGCATGACCATGGAGTGAGTGTCTCCTCCCACCTATGTACAGGGGCCTGGGGCATTTCTGGCCGTGATTGCTGGCACACTTGGCACCCCTGAACCTGGGCCTCGATGTCCTTACCGAGTCCAGGCCACCAAAGATGGCTGCGCGCAAGCGCCTTCATCCTCACTATTCCCGGATGTCCCTCATGGAGAGAGAGCAAGACTAGTCCTCAATGAGGCCGGGATGACTACTCTGCTTCCCCACAGGATACACCCCTTGAATGTAGACAATTCATGCTTCCTACGCCAGAAGCTTTGGAACTCTGTACCAGGACACGTGTCAGGCCATCCTGACAACACGCGTGTCAGCATGCGTGCAAGCGTGTGATCAGTGGCAGTTTCAGCAGCCACATCCCTTGCATTGAGGGGAGTCCTGAATAGAAAGAATGTGTACAGCAGGAGCAGGGTCTGCCTCTATTTGTTTCAGAGGTAACCTACTCAGGCCATCAGTGTGGTCCATCTCAGTGCCTGGTTTGTGAACCAGGGTGTAATCGTACGCTGCTAAGAAAATTGACCATCTCAGCATTCTAGGAGATATTATATGGGGGGGTTGTTTATTAGTTGTAAACAACCCCAGCAAAGGCTTGTGGTCAGTATAGACCATGAAATGGCGGCAATACAAGAAATCATGAAATTTCTTGATGCCTGAGATTATTGCCAAGGCTTCCCTGTCAATCTGCGCGTAATTACTCTCTGCAGATGAGTCCCATCTGCCTTGAGATGACTTAACACTGCTCCTACCCCAGAAGGGGAAGTATCACATGCGATGCACACAGGCAAGTACTCATTGAAGTGAGCCAGTACAGCATTAGATAATAGCAAAGCCTTGACTTCTTTAAAAGCCTTTTCATGGACCTTTGTCCATGCCCATGGAGCCTGCTTGTCCAAGAGCCGGTGTAACGGCTCAGCCACTGCAGCCTTGTGGGGGAGAAATGAATGGTAAAAATTAAGTAGGCCCAGAAAAGCCTGAAGTTCCGCTTTTGACTGGGGACTCGGGGCCAGCTGAATGGCCTGGAATTTGGACTCTGCGGGGTGGATGCCTTCTGCATCAATACGAAACCCTAGAAATTCGGTGGATGTTACACCTATTTTGCATTTGTCTTGCTGTAACTTCAGCCCAGCTTGGCGGAACCGCAGCAAGACAGCTCTCAGCCTTTCAGCCAAGTTCCCAGATGACTCTCCTGCAATGAGGACGTCATCAAAATAGGGGCAGACCCCTGGAATACCCCTGAGCGTTCGCTCCATCACCCCTTGGAATATGCCAGGGGCTACATTGACCCCAAACTGCAGCCTTTTTACTTTGAAAGCACCTCTGTGAGTAACTATAGTTTGTGCTTCAGCTGTTGCCTCATCAACAGGTAACTGTTGATAGGCCTGAGCTAAGTCAAGCTTGGCAAAAAGTTTTTCCCCCTTCAGTGAGGCCAGAATATGGCTCACCACAGGCACTGGATATGCATGTTGCTGCAAGGCTTCGTTAAGAGTGCATTTATAGTCCGCACATATTCGGACTTCACCATTTGATTTCAATGGCGTCACTATGGGGGTTTCCCATGGACTAGAATCCACAGGTTCCAGAATGCCTTGTTGGAGCAATTTGTCCAACTCAGCATCTATTTTACTCTTGAGGGCAAAAGGCACCCTCCTTGGTTTAACCCTGATGGGTTTAATGGCTGGATTTAATTTTAAAGCAATGGGAGGCCCCTTGTATGAGCCACGTTCTGAGCTGAATACATCAGCAAACTCCCTACAGACTCCTGCAAGGTTAGCAGTTTGCAGATGGTTCAGACCAGTCACTTGGATCCCAAGTGCCTCGAACCAATCGAGTCCTATGAGAGTCGTGCGATCACCCCCAACTACCACTACATCTAATAATCCATTGAAATCCTTACGCTGTACTCTAAGTGTGGCCTCCCCCTTCACACTGACTCGTGAATTCTGAAAGTCAGTGAGGATGAGATTGGAGGGCCTGAGTTTGACTCGTGAGCCACTCCTAGAGCAAACCTTTTTAAAGGTGTCTGCAGAAATAATGGAAAGAGCGGACCCCGTGTCCAGCTCCATGGCCAGGGGAACTCCCTGCAACTGTACATCAATGCGCAGCTTTTTCTTAAGGGGCCGGTGAACCCCTGTTTTAAACACCCCTCTACGGGATGTGCAGAAACCCACCCTGTGTTGGCTGGGGACCTTGGTACCTTTCAGAGGCAACTCGTCAGGGGACCTATTTTTCTGGCGACCCATGCAGGCTGATGCGATGTGGCCTTGCCTGCCACATGCCCGGCAAACAGCAGAACGGAAACGGCAGTCGGCTCTCCTGTGGCGACCCCCACAGCCGAAACAGCAAAGGGATGCAGGCGTCTGTCCTCTACGTTCCTGCAGTCTTCTCTCTGCCGCCGGTTGAAGTCTGTCCACCTCTTCTTCCTCGGATTCTTCTCCGGAGACCTCTCGCACGACTTCCTGGTGGACGGGGACTGCTGCTGGAGGGTTCTTTGTCGACCGCAAGGCCTTCACTGCGCCGCCAGCTGCTTCTTCAGCTGCAACCTCTCTTAAGACATCTTGGAATGTAACTTCAGCTTTCGCAAACAACTTCTGTTGCATCTCACGGCTTTGCAACCCGCAGACGAGTCGATCTCGGAGCTTCTCCTCCAAATCTTGAAATGCGCATGGCCTAGCAGCCTGCCTCAGAGCCGCGATGAAATCCGCAGCAGATTCTCCTGGCTGCTGGTCCCGCTGCTCGAATTGGTGCCTCCAAGCTATTACAGATAGCTTAGGCTCAAAATGCTCACACAGCATTTTCTTAAGATCGGCATATGCGATCGATTCCAAAGGTGCTAGGGCAACAAGATTCTCGGCAATGTCAAAAGTCTCTTGCCCACAGACACACAACAAGATAGCCGCTTTCAGGCCGTCCTCTTGGATTTTGTTTACCCGAAAATAGTTCTCAACGCGAGCTGCGTACGAGCTCCAGCGTTCCGGGTGTGAAGTGTCGAATTCAACGAGACGGCCCAGCTTGGACACCTTCATGAACAATAGCCTCGTCGATGTCTCTCGCCGCAAGGAAGGAGAAGGGGTCCCACGAAGCCAAGCCTACCTCCAGAGTATTTGTACTGGCAGGCAGTTGCTTCTTCTGGATGCCGCGCTTCTCTTCTCATTCAGGCCTTCAAGTGAGTAGGCCTAGCTTCTTTTCAGTAGGCTTCCTAAGCGGTGGATCCCATCCTCGTCGCCAATGCACTTCAGACATTGAGACGAGGCAGGGTCACAAGCAAGGTATCTTTATTGGTACAATCACAGAACAGAAGCAAACGAACAATGGCAACAAGCCCTTTTATACTCCCTGTGCAAGGGGATGCACCGCCAATGATTGCAGGCTATTCTCCCGCCTCGCGCATGCGCGCAAGGCTGGAGACAGCCTGTCTGGGTCCCGGACAGACACGTTGTCTGTCCAGGTCTCTGCAACCTTTCTGCAGCTTTCCTGAGCCTTGCTGAATGACTCAGCAAGGCCCAGGACATAACACAAGCGTATAATATAAACTGCTTAGTTTTAACCTAGATTTGATTTACTAATGTTATACACACACCAGTGAGAACATAAATTTAAATAAATACCTTGAATAAATAAATATGTCTTATTTATACAAATATTAATTCATAGTTTCACATATTTTATGCAGAAATTTATTTGTGATTGGCTAATGTCTTCAATATATGTTTTATATAATTTGCATTCTGAAATGGTATAAGGCAGGGGTCTCCAACCTTTTTGTTTTGGCCCAGTGGGAGAGGGAGGGGCAGGCGCCTTACGCGTGCATGCACAAATGTGAATGTGGCCACACGTGTGCATGCATGTACAAACATGCTCGAGCATGCACACCACACAAATGGGGCTGCAAGCATGTGCGCGAGGCTGTCAGCGATGGCGACGCCTGTGTGAGGCTTGTGGCGGTGGTGCCTCCAGGCTTGCAGCGATGTTACCACCAGCATGAGGCTCACACTGTGGCTCGCAGCAATGCCGCCCCCGGCGTGAGGTTCTCACCACCACCCCCATGCAAGGATCATGCTGTGGCATACCTGCCGCTTGTGGCGCTGCTACTGTCTGCGCAATACTAGCCGCTGCCCGCAAAACATTTACGGCAATGGTGGCACAGGGATGAGCACACGCACGTGCACTGCCCAGCTACTCATGCAGCCCAGCGGCCAAGAGGCCGCGGCCCAATAGTGGGCCGTGACCCATAGGTTGGGGACCTCTGGTATAAGGCTTCTTGCTTGAATTGGTAGTTGGATTAGAAGACCTTCAAGGTTCCTTCCATCTCTGTTATTCTCTAGTCATAAAGCCACAGAAGACAATGACTGCTGAAGTACTTTCACACAGCAGTTTCAACTTCCGAATCCCTCTAAAGCAGTTTAAAATAGATATACAAACCACTCTACGCTGAATTAAGGGATTACAGGCTTGTAAAAAGAGAGTTATTGGGGGGTTTGTTTTGTTTTGTTTTGTTTGTAAATATCTCTAACCATGGTTGTAGGCTAAAGCAGGAAAGGAAGAAAGAGGACAATAAACATGAATCAAAATAGCTTTGTTTTAAGGCTGCAAGAACTTCTTGTAAGCTCAGATCCATACCACCACTGTTTTCATTCCATTCTATTCCATACCACCATTTCTGGAATTACTAAAATAATGTCATCATCCATTCTTTACAAAGGGGAAAGAAAATAATTTAAAAAACACAAGTAATCTGAGACTCCACATATCCATTCATTTGCAAAAAGGTGAAAAAAGAATTCTTGCCAGTTTCATTCCTGTTAAATAAAATATTTATTTTATAAATTTCCTGTTAAAAACATTTTATATTGTTTTTATTTATTTATCAAATTTAGAGACCACTCGGACAGCTGATAAGTTCAAAAGATAGATGGAAAGCTAGTAGGGAGCAGCCTGCAGTGGAAAAATGAACCATTCTTAACCACTGTTTAGCAGTTGTGAAAATGAATAAGATAATAAAACATGCAATTTGGAAACATGACAGCTAATATTGGACCTAAAATAATTCAACTTCTGAATTCAACCAATGTTTTTCTTTTAAAGTTTCTCCAGGACATTACTATTCATTAATATTTTTATTTTCATATAATCCAGTTTTAATGCCAGTTCTGCTGGTTCTAGGATGAGATTGCTTTAATAGCCAAATTAATAATGCAGATAACTGGTAAATCACAGCAGAATCGGAAGCCAGACCAAATTTTGTACATAAGTTTCCTCCACTAGCTGGAGGAAAATTGCATTGGACCAAACACTGCAGAGTTCATTCTCGCGGTCAAAATTCAAGCCTGCACACAAACCATTAATTGACCTTGGCTCTGCAGCTGAGCAAAGGGGAACACGCTCTGAATTTGGTTCGGATGCCAGAAGAGGGAAGATGGGGTCTTATCACACCGTGCCATAATTACAAGGAGCCAGGCACTCATGGCAAGAAGGAGGGAAAATTAAGGTTAAACAGTGGAAAAGCAGAGAAAAAAACCCCCAGCTAGCTTCCCAAGCTGGCTGGATATATTCTTTTGGCCCCTTGTGCGAGGCATCGGTATGCATTGATTAATTTTTTGTGAATTACTGCGCTCAACACTATAGGTGTAAGGGTGGGTATATACCGTATGTGTGTATGTTGGATTGTGATTAGGGGTGCATGTTTAAACTGTTGTATGTTGTTAGATGCCCAGAGTCACTTGGTGAACAGGCAGTTGTAAAAACTGAAGAGATAAAATAAATAAAACAGATAAGAAGTTTCTAATGTTGCATAAATCATCACAGAAAGCTGGACAGTAAAAATCAGTGCAAATAGGACTCCGTATTTATTAGTTATCATGCCAGTTATCATCCAAGACTTAATCACATCTGAAGCTACTTACATTTTCAAAAATAATCAAGGTCATAAAGGTGTAGATAAAGGAAACACACACTGCTTTATCGTTTTAGCAATAGCAATAGCATTTATATACCGTATCAGAGTGCTTTACAGTTCTCTCTAGGTTTACAGAGTCAGCATATTGCCCTGAACAATCTGGCTCCTCATTTCTGACTTCAGAATAATGAAAGGCTGAGTCAACTGTGAACCAGTCAGGATCAAACACCTGGCAGTGGGTAGAGTTAGCCTATAATACTGCATTCTAACCACTGCACCACCACGGTTCTTAAAAGTTTCTAAAATGATAGTTTATTACATCAAACCCAACAATGAAATTTAGGGAGCCTTAACTATTTGATTATGGTATGTGCTTTTATAGGCCACAGTCTATGTAATCAGATACATGCTATGTGGAATCAGAAGCACAGATAGTTGGATAGGCATGATTATGTGTGGATTTCTAATCTGTTAAGATTGGAGAGAAATAAAATTAAAAAAGTTGGATTGGGAAAGTGATTGTGAATAATCAGATTCACAAAGTAGATATACAGTAGATAAAAACAAGTGTAGCCCTCATTTGTATATGGAATTTTTTTATTTTCTGTATTTTAGTTTCATGAAGTTATCACTTCATGGGAATGCAGAATGCAGAAAAATACCTTGCATTTTAAAAATGAAATGAGAGCAAATGAGTTTTATAAACTATAAGTGAAATGAGTGCATGTATTTTAATCTTGCATTTAAATAAGATAAAATTAATTAACAAGACCTAATCCTATTTAAAAATAAGTAATTTTTTTATCTATGTTTTATTCGACTTATTTCCTCTGTTTGCATGACATATTTAACTGGGTCATGGGGAAGGAAATATACACAGACTCTAAAACCTAGCCAATTAATCCAGAGGAAATTAGATATAATCCCAAACACACCCGGTAATCCGTATTATTTGCTGTAACAAGGTACAAGGTAATGAATTGCCTGGGGGAAGGGATTGCTGGGTCATTTTCTGACATGCAATCAGGGCCATTAATTCCAATTTATAAGTCATGGCAATTTTTTTTAGTAAACAATGTGATGCTTATAACGATACACAGTGACAATTGATAAGTTCTGTTCTTTGCATATGACACAGTTGGTGTGAACAGAATTTCAGTCATCTTGTACTCTAGGTGGGATTAATTTTAGTTCAAAACAGCACAGGATACTTTGAAATTAACCTAACATATATCAGCTGACAGTGTCAAGTCAACAAGGAAAAAAAAGAGTGTTATTCTTTTTCTATTGCCACAAAGCATCATCTACAATAAGCAAGAACCCTGCAAAATGGCACTGATTTAGGAACTTATCTTTTTTTAAATTTTATTTTCATCCTTCCTCAAATAGTTGGGGAAAAATAATGGAGTCTCCCTTGCTATGCCATAGCTGTAGTTGTACTGTAATATAGATACCCGAGAAAATCCACATAAAAAGAATAAATTTTGAGTTTTTCATTTTCATTGGTATTTGATCAGATATGTCAACAAAAACAAGATGGGTCTACAGGCAGGAGTCTCTTGTACATCACTAGTCATCATAATTGCTAGAATGTTGGCCATTACTGCAGATACCCCCAAAGCTCATTGGAATACCATGGTTTAGTCAATGAGTGTCTGGCTGTCAAATTCCTAAACTGTACAAATTGTTGTTGTTGTTAGTTGCGAAGTCGTGTCCGACCCATTGCGACCCCATGGACAACGTTCCTCCAGGCCTTCCTATCCTCTACCATCTTCTGGAGTCCATTTAAGCTCACGCCTACTGCTTCAGTGACTCCATCCAGCCACCTCATTCTCTGTCGTCCCCTTCTTCTGTTGCCCTCAATCTTTCCCAGCATTAGGCTCTTCTCCAGTGAGTCCTTCCTTCTCATTAGGTGGCCAAAATACTTGAGTTTCAACTTCAGGATCTGGCCTTCTAAGGAGCAGTCAGGGTTGATCTCCTCTAGGACTGACCGGTTTGATCGCCTTGCAGTCCAGGGGATTCGCAGGAGTCTTCTCCAGCACCATAGTTCAAAGGCCTCAATTCTTTTGCGCTCAGCCTTTCTTATGGTCCAACTTTCACAGCCATACATTGCAACTGGGAAAACCATGGCCTTGACTATACGTACTTTTGTTGGCAGGGTGATGTCTCTGCTTTTTAGTATGCTGTCTAAATTTGCCATAGCTTTCCTCCCCAGGAGCGTCTTTTAATTTCTTGGCTGCAGTCCCCATCTGTGGTGATCTTGGAGCCCAGGAAGATAAAATCTGTCACTACCTCCATTTCTTCTATTTGCCAGGAATTGAGAGGGCCGGATGCCATGATCTTGATTTTCTTGATGTTGAGTTTCAAGCCAACTTTTGCACTCTCCTTCTTCACCCGCATCAAGAGGCTCTTTAGTTCCTCTTCACTTCCTGCCATTAGAGTGGTATCATCTGCATATCTTAGGTTGTTGATATTCCAGCCATGTTACTAGTATTCAAATTGTGAGAATTTAAAATAGCAAAGAACAGAAAAATATATATACAAGTGGAAGATATTAGTAGTAGTTGAATGCTAACATTTGCAACTCTTTTATATACATTAAACCTTGTGGGATTACTGCATGGTCTTACAGTACTATGCAATACTTTCAAGTCACTGTTAGTTGTATCAAAAGGTGTTCATTTACAGCAAGCGATATTACTATGAAAATAAGTATGACAGCTAAATAGTTAAATTGAAAATTATATGTTATAATGTGTTTAATATTTTTATTATTGTTATTTGCTATTTGATGTAATTTCTATTCTTGGCTCATTGGATATGCTAACATTCCCTCTCCTCTAAACCTATTCATAGCACGCTTAACATGCAGTTTGTAACCAGAGATCATTTTAGTCCAAAGAACAAGGAACAAATGTAATTGCACAAGTCCAATTTATTGTTTTATTTATTGAATCTTTATTGGATTGTGACCTTTTGACAATTATAACATAATACAATTTGTTCAGATTAAATAAGTGAAGAAATAAATAAAATTATCTTGATGATAAATTATAAAGTATTATCAAAGTACATTCTGCAGAAACAAAATATCCAAGTCAGATTTCTTGGTTTTGCTCTGAAATAGAGGTGAGAAAAATCTTATTTTTATATACATCTGTATTTATTTATATGAAGAAAGAATGGAAACAATTGGCATTCCTTACAGACAATACATCTAGCAATTTACATTTATTATATAACATGATATCCTATTTTATATAGTTCTCAGTTTTGTATCAACTCAATTACTATTAACCACTTTTATTATGATAATTTGGGTATTAATAAAATAACTTAAAATCTAAAATGTCTATTTTATGAAATTTACTTTAATATTATCCCTACCAGCTAAAACAGAGGTACTAGCAGTAAAAGTGATATCCCTTTCTTAGTAGCTAGAGATCCAAGGAATTCAGTAATTGCCTTTTATAGTTTGCCGTCATTTTATAGAAATTTCCTCAAGAAATCATAACCCCTCAAATATATTCCTATCATATATTCTTCTTCTACCCTTGTAAGAAGGAAAAATAGATCACTATTACTTTTTTTCCCCACTATAAGGGCAGAGATATTGCTAACAAAAGATCATAGAGTATCTACCAGCTAAAATTATTGATACCATACTATTAGATAGGCCCATTTTTTCAGTATGTGCCAAAATTCAGTATGTGGAACAATGAAGAAAATATCCGCTGCTACTGGTTAATTTATTTATAGAATGTATATGACTGCCTGTCTTACATACAGTAATCCTAAATGGCTCACAATAAAAATCAACAATAAAACAATCATACCACTCCTAAAAGGGTGCATCAATACTTCTCTCCAGTATTTTCTCTAAATTTATAATAAGAAAAGAAGTTCATAGTGCTATTTTCTTTCTATCAAATCTCTAGCCAAAATCATTTTAAGGAAAAAAGGTAATAGTAAATATTCATAATAATTGGAGAGAAAATTTGGAATTGACTTAGGTATAATAATTGCTAAACTTTTAGATTTTATTTTACTAAAACTCGTTAAAGCTAACTACCAGATTCTTGTTTAAAATATGCTGCTGTAGTTTTTGGCACCAAATTATATAAATTTGAGGTTTTATAGCCTTTCACAATTCCAAAGGAACCTGGATGGTGAACAGCCCAAGATAGAATACAAATAACAATATAGGTTAATAGGTTACAAAAAGAGCAACAAAATTTCTGATAAAACATTTGCATTTTCAATCAGCTCAGGTCAAAAGCTCATTGGAAAAATAATTATTGCTTTGCTTTTAACATTCATGGAGGTAGGGGACAGGCAAACCTCTGCAGAAAGTTCCATAAAGTGGAGTTTGTTACTGAGAAGACATGCCATCTATATATTCCATGTAACTTGCAAGGAGGGGGAGGCCTTCTGTAACTGACTAAACTAAGTTGGGAGGCAGATTGTATTCTTCTACCAAGGTCTGTGTAAAACCTGTTGTTGCATTCTGCAGGGTTTCAAAGGCAACAAGTACTTTGAATTGCAACTAGTAACCAATGCATAATGTAGATATTTTTCTCAGCCGTGGGGTTTTCCCACTAGAAATCTTGCTTTTGCATCTTTGTGTAGTGATCAGGTTATCTCCAGGTCAGCCCCATATAGAATGTGTTACAGTAATACAACTATATAGAGACCAAGACATGAGTTGTTCCCATTATTTAGACAGCATTTGTAATATGTGTAAAAAAATATACATCCTGCTTGTAATTCATGATTTTAATAGCAGCTTATATGTAAACACAGCTTTAAAAACTCTTACTAAAAGTACATGCAAGTGCATACTTAGCATATAACAGCAAGAGATAAGCAATACAAATTAAAAAAAATCTCACAAATAAAAATTCAAGCAGCAACATAATATTAAACATTTGTTTGTCCTCTATTGTTCCTTAGGCTTGTTGATCATCTTTATTTTATTCATTTTATTTTTTTCTCCTCAAAACTTTGAATAATATTCTGTTACTCAGTATTGTTGGGATGCACAAAATATAGTACATCAAATTACTCCCTTTAGTCTTCCAGCATTGGGTATCAGCCCACAAATGTTGGGTTGCAATCCCATAATTTCTAGTTATTATGAAGCTGCATTGATACCGTTGAACACTTCCCTTTTGATGCAGGTTGAAGCAGAATCTTCAGTCTTATGTCAGCATAAATTAATAAGCCCAATTGTTATTGATATAACTCTTTTTGTCTGGTGAGAAATAAATCCAAAATCTGTAACTTTTGCATAATGTGAAACTTATACTTAGAAAAAAGAAACTTATACCTAATGCTCAGAATAGTATAAATTCTAATGGATCACAAAAAATATTTCAAGTTAATTGAATATGTCTTTCCTTATTGTACTTGGTAAATATGTCTTGTTGATTATTTTCAGACATAAAAACCTGACAAGATGGAAAATAACGTAACAACAATTTCTCGAGAGGAACTGGAAGAACTAAAAGAAGCATTCAGTAAAATAGGTAAGTTTGCTGAAGTTTTCTAAGGTTTTAGCTGACCCTTGTCGAGGATATAAGATTAAAAATTGATCACATCTACTACTTTTTATTTCATAACCCTGTCCCTTTCAAAGATAGTATCAAGATATCTGCCATGATAATTTAATAATCGATTCTATGTGTAATAATGATAATAATGTTTCACATGTAAGTTTCCATAACACAGTGTTTCTCAACCTTGACAACTTTAAGATGTGTGAACCAACTCCCACAATTTCCCAGCCACATGGAATGTTATATTGCCAGAAGTTTGCTATAATCACATAAGCCCTGCTGATCCCCAGTATATATTATCATGTCATAAGAGTATTGGAAGAAAATCCTGGGTTCGAAGTTCAGCCAGGTCACAAATAAACATGCTGGGCAGCGGCTTGAAAATTAGGTTAGTTTTATTTGACTACATTTCATAGAGTATAGCAATCGAAAGTAGGGTATGAAGTTAGAATGCTGAGCATGGTAGTACTTCATTACTAATGGGCTTTGATCATGGAGTATGTACTTTGATATTAAGTATATTAGATGGGTAGAGATGTTCCTACCCCAGGATATGTTGTTTCTTGTTCTATAGGGTATGCAATCTTAGATGTGTAGATCTGTTCCTAGGTATGAAATTTTGAGGGGTGCAGTATTGTAATAAAGATTTCCCTTGAGAGGATTCCGTTTTGTGTTTATTTGCTGGTGCACACTGTTTTCCCAAAAAGACCAATTAATCAATTGCAGTCCAAGTGTCAATGCAGGTGGAAAAGTTCAAGGGACTTCATTGTATCTTTCTTTTGTGGCTACTGGTGGATCAGGGGCATTTCATGAATGGTTAAGCACAGATGTCACAAAGGTTTTTATCTTCCAACAAGAAAATTATGCAATTTGGGGACAATGAAATCTGAACAGTTGCATTAATGCAAAGGCTAGGATTTCCTTGATATGATTTGCCTGAAATAACCTTGTACTTTAATTTGAGGGCTATTTAGAAAGTATACCCTACACTTGTTAAATTGCGTAGAAAAAAGAAAAGCTGCGATGTTTGGCAATCCAAATAAACTGATTATTCTGTGGCATCCTTCCCTTGCTTCATACATAAACTTCATACAGTATATAAGAATAGTTAGATTGCCGTGAAAGTAGCAAATCTTCCTGACACCAGCAAGACTCACATTTTAGCATCTTCTCAGTGTTCATGAGAAGTTTTGATATGTAGGTTAGCTGTTTTCCATTGTATTGATTTACTCAAGAATAGATAATAAAACCATTCAGGCTTTTCCATGTTTATAGCACAAGAGAGCCACATTGTTACAACAAAAAGGAATAATTAATGGGGCATTCCATATCTTTGATGTTAATACATACTGTATGTGTAATTTACTTGGTATTTGCTCCTTTGATGAATTGATGCCAATGTGTTGTTACCTTTTTGCTCTGGGCAACCAAGTGCCAGATGACTCCTTTGATTTCCTTATCCTGATGATTATAAAACAATTAATCAAATAGCCTGTTCTTACTATGCTATATGACATAATGTGGTAAAACAATATAAAATCTGTATTGCATCGAAATTGGGTCTTGGTTTTGCTTGTTGGGAATGCAGTGATTACTCTATTTCTTTGTTAGTTTAATAAAGAAACTGGAACATTTTAGTCATTTTTTTTCTTTAGAGGTGAGTTTTTCCACCACACTCTGAAATTTTTATTTTAGTGAAATAAAGCAAAATTCTTCTTTTTCTGCAAACAACTGCTGTACAATCTGAGATATGTGCTTGGAAAACTCAACTAATTATCTATGGCCTTATCTCTGGCGTCAGAGGAATGTTATGAAGAGAGATGGGTGATTTCACATTAATAGGGATTGTAAGATAGCTAGGGAGTAATGAATTGGCATACAATACACTGAATGCAGAAGCAAAGTAAAATCTTATAAAAATTAGTTTGGCAAAAAATAAATATGAGACAGATATAAAGAAAAGAGATTGAGTCCAATCAATTATACTATATTGAATGTTTCCATACTAATACACAAAATATGGCTTAAACAAGCAAGATGAGCTAGACGTCATGAGGCATAAAGGCAAGTGTAATACAAAAAGGATTCTATAAACATAGTAAGATGAATTCCACCAATAGAGCATTGGATTTGATAGGTAAACTTTATTTCAGAAGAACAGGCAACACATATAAACCAGAAATGAGTTTACCTATACAGAGATCCATACAGAGATTCAAATAACAAGTATTATTTGAAATGTCAAGTTGAAATGGCAAACTAACAAGTGCTATGTTCCTAGGGGTCTGATACATACCAACAAATCAGTCATTAGAGGTACATGATAATTTTATAAAGCAGATAATTGAAGCTTCAAAAAATCATGAAGTAATTGTGATGATATATCCAGATAGATAAGGTAAGGTAAGATAAGATAACCTTTATTGTCATTGTGGGCACAACGGCACACATCAAAAATGAAATTTAGTTGCGCGCTCTCAAAGTGAACACATACACGACACACACCTAAACATACTATATACAACATATGTATAGAGCCACACCCCTACATATACATAACAAATAAATATTAAACACTGTCCATCTTGAATATATAACGGAAGGAGGAAGCTTGAAAGTTCACAAGGTTAATGCTGTATGGAATGAAACTATGGCTGAATCTGGATGTTCTGCTTCGGATACCACGAAGCCTCCTCCCAGAAGGTAACAAGGAAAACAGGTCATGAAGAGGATGTGTAGTGTCCCAGACAATCTTACGGACCCTGCTCAAGCAACGCTTCTGTGCTATGTCCT
Source organism: Azemiops feae (assembly GCA_023970755.1). Classification (NCBI taxonomy): domain Eukaryota; kingdom Metazoa; phylum Chordata; class Lepidosauria; order Squamata; family Viperidae; genus Azemiops; species Azemiops feae. The sequence goes on along the minus strand of JALGBA010004047.1, from coordinate 34,191 downwards.
GGATGGGAGGGAGGGAACTGCCAATGATTTTTTTGGCCATCCTCACCACTCTCTGCACTGCCTTCCTTTCTGAAGCAGTGATGCTTCCAAACCAGATGCTGTATGACAGGATGCTCTCAATCGTCCCCCTGTAGAAAGTGGTAAGGATAGGAGAAGGAAGATGTGCTTTTCTCATGGGATGCAGAAAATGCAGGCGCTGCTGTGCCCGCTTCACCAGTGTCTCTGTTGAGCGACCAAGCCAGTCTACTTGTTAACTGTACACCCAGGAATTTGATGCTGGTAACCATCTCCACAGGTGAATCATTAATGCACAGAGAAGTGTGGCTGTGCCTGCCTTTTCTGAAATCGACATTGATCTCTTTGGTTTTTCCGGTATTTAAAACTAGGCTGTTTTCCTTACACCAGTTCACCAACCCCTCAACCTCCTTGCGGTAAGCACCCTCATTGTCATCGTGAATAAGGCCCACTACTGTTGTATCATCTGCGAACTTCACAATATGGTTGGTGGCAAACCTAGCACAACAGTCATGGGTCAACAGGGTGAACAGCAGTGGACTTAGGATGCAGCCCTGAGGAGAACCTGTGCTCAAGAAAATGGTACTAGAGGTATTTGTTCCAACTCGCACATATTGGGGCCTGTTGGTAAGAAAATCAAGAATCCAGTTGCACAAAGGAGTGTTTAAGCTTAAAAGGCCCAGTTTGTCTACTAGATGCTGGGGAATGATTGTGTTAAACGCCGAACTGAAGTCGACAAACAAACAAATATGAGTTGAAAGACTAATTTTGTCAAACATAAAATGCCTGATAATTTTTTTACTCATGATGATGGTAATTTTCTCTTTCCAAAGACAAACTTGTGGTGAGTGGTAGGGAAATTTACTACCTTAAGTTTGTCTCTTACTAAAGACTAAAGATACTAAATAAGGGTAAGTTTGGATGCAATGACCTACATTGTTAAGACTTTTTGATTTACAAGAACGTGAAACAAAATGTCACCTGAAATCATGGTTTTTAAAATGGCCAATATTAATACAGTAAACTAATGGAAATGATAAAAGATAATATGAAAAGAAAATCTTAAAGATACTGTAATTGGCTGAAACACTTTGAAAAGAAAATTAAGGATAGTGCAATGTCAGAAAATACTAATGAGGAAGAAAACTAGGAGACATCTAAAGAGCCAATATGGTTAAATAGGTTACAAAGAAGCTGACTAAAGGATATTAACAAAGTAAATTAACACGACTTCATCTCGGAAACAAGGAATAGAATCAGAAAAATGAAAGTATATAGTGGGATAAGGTTAGAAGAAAGACAATTATCTAGCAACCTTGGGTTACTTCAAATGTGCTGAAAGCAAAAGAAAGCAAAGAATGAATGAGGCACAAGACGTAGTGATGAGAAAGTCTTATATAACAATAACCACACAAAAACACACACAGGCCATAGAAGACCACTAAAAATATGAATAGGTTCTCAGTTAATATTTGAAATGATCATAGTTCAGCAAATATATATTATCTATTACTAAAGATAGCCTAAATTCAAGACGGTAATAACAAAAAAATAAAAATGTATTATTTTAAAACAGCAATTGAAATATCAATAATAACAAAGCACTTTTGTTTTGTTTTTTAATTTATAGACATTGACAATAGTGGATATGTCAGTGATTATGAACTTCAAGATCTTTTCAAAGAAGCAAGTCTTCCATTACCTGGCTATAAAGTTCGTGAAATTGTGGAAAAAATTATAGCAGTGACAGATAGTAACAAGGATGGCAAAATCAATTTTGAAGAATTTGTCTCAGTAAGCAACCTAATATCTTAGGTTATATGTTTATCTGAATATAACTGGATTAGTATTAAGTAATTATATATGAAACAAACACTGTGCAGAGAGGCTGGGCCGGGCGAGGTGAAACTGGCGAGAAGCAGAAGAGGCGGCGAGCGCATGGCGTCTGGTGTCCCGGGTGAAAGGGAAGCGCTCAGAACACAGTCAGCCAGTAGGGCAAAACAGTCACCCGGGACGCCAGGTGCCAGCCTCCTCCTCTGTGCACGCCCAGGCAGGTTTGGCTTCTCGCCAGCTTCGCCTCGCCTGGCCCAGCCTCTCCGCGTGGTGAGAGTGCGCCGTTGCCTGCCAAACCAAGCAGGCTGGGGTCTGGGTGGCGTAGCACAAGTAATGTGGACTCACTCCGTCCCCTCCCCCAGAGCCAGGTGTGTGAAGTGGGTGAGGGCCATTTGCTGGTCTCCTTCAGGGGATGCTGCTTTTTTTCATTCCTCGCGGAGGGGGATCCTTCCCTCGCTGTGTTTCTTGCCTGTTTTTCTCCCTCCCTCATCACAAATATCTTCCCGCCACTCTGCTCTTGAGGCTGTGCGGCTCTTGTCCAGGAATTTACAGTGGCCTTTCAAGTCATGGCCACCGGCAGCACAGCCACCAGCCGCGCTGGCAAACTTTCCCCCTCCCCTTGTCCCTTCCTGGGCACGAAGGGAGGAAGGAACGAATGGACAATGAGAGGGAGGGAAGGAAAGAAGGAAGGATGGGACAATGAGAGGGAGAGAGGGAGGGAGGGAAGGAAGGAAGGAAGGAAGGAAGGGAGGGACAATGGGAGGGAAGGAAGGGACAATGAGAAAGGAAGGAAAGAAGGAAGGGACAATGAGAGGGAGGGAAGGAAGGAAGGGACAATGAGGGAGGGAAGGAAAGGACAATGAGAGGGAGGGAAAGAAGGAAGGAAGGAAGGAAGGAAATCGGAATGAGAAGTAGGGAGGCAGGGATAGAGGGAGGGTAGGGATGGAGGGAACAAGGAAGGAAGGAGGGAGATTGGAATGAGAGGGAGGGAGGGTCTGAGGGAAGTTCTGCCTTAGCACTTGGCCACCAGCAGACCTGCTGCCCTTTCGCCATCCCTTTGCCCCCTCCTCCTGGCCTATCCTGAGGGTCTCCCATTCTATTGGTAAGGATGCTTTGGTTACAAAGCATGGTGTCTTCACATGGAGAGGAAGTGGGCCTCCCTCTGACCCAAGCACTTTGCCCTCCTGCACCCACCATGAGCAACCTGCCCAAAGAGAGTGGGCATATCAGCAGCAGCAGCCTTGTCAAGGAGGTAAGCACAGCCAGGAGCCCCCTCAGAGAAGTGGGGCTGGAGTAGGTTGGGCTGCAGGGTCCTGGTGCCCGAGAGCTCAAGGGCTGGGCGCTTGCCCTCCGCTGCCCAGGACTCCGGGCAGCCCATGCCACTGTCCGGGAGTCCCCCACGCAGCCCAAGAGGGACAGCGAGGCTCCTTTAGTGGACCATGCCCTGGCGCCTACCCCAGTCCCACCCCCTCCATCAGAGACCCACGGATTCCCCAACAGCCCCACCCGCACCCCCTACAGGAGTCCTGGGACCTGAGCAATGTTGAGCTGGCCACGCCCCCCCGGCCATTGACTTCGCTTGTCAAAAAGTTGCAAAAGGTGATCACATGACCTTGGGACACTGTGACCGGCATAAGTATGAATCAGTTGCCAAGCATCCGAATGTAAATCACATGACCCGGGGGATGCTGCAACAGTCATAAGTGTGAAAAATGGTCATAAGTCACTTTTTTCAATGCCATTATAACGTCGAACAGTCACTAAGCAAACTGTTGTAAGTCGAAGACTACCTGTACTTTATCACTTTTTTCCTTTTTTTTTGGTCATCAAGTTTTTGATACCTTGCTAGATGACTGGTGGTACTCGAATATTGCCATATCCTAAAAGTGGTAAAATCTGTGAAAAAAGCCCTGCCATAAGATTCTGGAAAGAAGTACAGACCTCCTTAACAGATAGCTTTCTTATTTTGTGTTTTTGGGCTCCTTATTCAGTTAAAGGCTGCATTAGAAGCTGTTGATTTTTTTTATTGGTATAAGTGTAAAAGTATATTCTTTATAGATATATCCAAAATATTTTAGTTTACTTATAGTCTAAAAAGATCAAATATGAAGGAATTAAATAATAAAGAATTGGTTCACAATTATAAATGTCCTTGGTTTGTCCCTTTTCTCTCTCCCACCCCTTCTCCAGATAATTGATTTACTTTATGGTATAACTTCCATGCTTCAGTTAGTTGAAACAATTAAGTAGATGTGCTAAGAAAACAGGAAGAAGAAAGTCAGCAATTATACTACTGTTTTGACATGGCTGCTCTTTGATGATTTCTGTTCTATTTGGTGTTGTTTTGTCCCAGGTTATTCAGGAACTGAAAAGTAAAGATATTAGCAAATCATTTAGAAAATCCATAAACAAGAAACTGGGAATTACTGCAATTGGAGGAACATCATCCATTTCTAGTGAGGGAACTCAGCATTCTTACTCAGGTAAAAAATAGTATTGTTCAAAGAAACCTTTTTGTGAATGTAATGCCAGGATTAAGATTTATGCAGTTCTTATAATTAGAGAATGGCCTGCTCAAAATAAATAAACTTTTGTCCTCTAGTGCCCTATTGACTCACTAGATCCTTATTCAACAGTTCCATCTCCCACTTAAATTCTCTGGTGCTAATATTTCCATAATCATGACAGTCTCCTTCCTTTCTTGCACAATGACTGAAAAATGAAGAACATAGATTTTATCCATTTCGGCAGCTTTTGAGAGTGAGATGTTCCTCCTGGGGACATCTCACTGAAATTGTAATTACCCAGCTAGGGTAGAGGCCACACTGCCTTTTAACTTGGATTATTGATTGTTGATATGCCATCATATCGTGCCAACTCTTAATGACTACATAAGTAGATTTTCTCCAATATGATCTGTCCCTAACCTAGTCCACATGACTGACCCAATTTTACAATATTTTGCAGCGGTTGTTAAGTGAATGCCACGGTCTTTAACTGAACTAATGATTCACTATGGTTGGCTTTCTCAAAAACCGAAAGCAAATGCTTGTTTTCAGAAAAACCATTGTAAAATGTGGACACATGACTGCGAGATTCTGCAAATGATAATAAATAGGGACTAATTGCCAAGTGTCTGACATGTAGTCATATGACCATAGGGAGAGACCCAGTCACTGGAACATTAGAACTGGATAGCGAGTACCCAGGGAGACCCATTGTAAGTCTGAATGATTGCTAAGTGACTGGTCATAAATCAAGGACTACCTGTAAGAATAAAACAATATAATATCTAACAATTCCTAATAATGTATTAGATTGTGAAGAAAATTAGCTGCTTCTTCCATTGACCATCATCTTATTGAACTGATACTATTGCTGCATAAGAATACTTTTATGCAAATCAGATGTAAAACTGATGGGACAGCAGTCAAATTATGTTACATAGAGTTCTTTTGCAGCTATATGGACCTTCTACCTTGGAAGTAATTCAGTCCAACTTTTTAAAGGCTGTTCTCCATGTCCTTTGATAAACCATAAATGCACTCTCCTATTTGGAAGTTGGTTATGTCATTTCTGAGGCTAGGCTGAAATTTTGCCAATTGAAATGCTAGGGTGAATTGGTTCATTGTACACTATTGGATATTTTTACCATCTTTTTGAAAAATCATATAAACTTCAGTTTTTCTTATTATTTTCTTATAATGGCTATAACCTCTAAATAAAGAAGTCTAGTTAAAGTTTTGGTAGAGCTTAAGCAAAGAGAATTCGACCTTGATATTCAAAAAATAAAAATCTTCTCATCTTTATATATCTCATATTTAAATACCTTTATATATCTCATATCTAAATATTTTTTATATCCATCATACTCCACAAAGAAAAGTATTCACATTGACACAATTTGATGTCCTATTTTCAATAATTACTAAGGATACATAACATAGTATTCCCTATTAGGATTGCTTTTACAAGTGTGCAAAGACAGTAAGGTTGAGTCTGTGGCACATGTATTGCTAGACTGCTCTTAACATATGTTTTCCTCTTGTATTTTCCAGAAGAAGACAAGGTTGCATTTGTTAACTGGATAAATAAAGCTCTTAAAGATGATCCTGACTGCAAACATTGTCTCCCTATGGATCCATCAAATAATAGCCTTTTTAATTCACTTGCTGATGGTATCCTTCTTTGGTATGTTCATTTTTAAAAAAATATTTATCAAAATACTGGCTGGTGAGTTCTTAAGACATTAACATTGCTGAATTTTGATACTATAAGCCCTATTTATTTTAGTTGGAAAGTTAAGCAAATTTTGAATTCATTGAAATCAATAAAATTAAACCATATACAGGTAGTCCTCGCTTATGAATATTAATTGGGATTTGGAATTCTGCTGCTAAGCGGCACAGTCATAAAGTGCAATGTCATGTGACTGCCCTGACTTATGAAGGCAGTTCTTTCAAGTCCAATTGCTGTCATTAGGCAAATCCTCTAGTCATGGTATGCTTCACAATTGCTGCTTCTGCATTGCTATTAGCAGTCTCATTGAGGAATTTTACAAAGGAAATGTCCATTCTCCCTTACCTCCCCTACCATTCATATCCACCTTGGATAAGAATGAACTGCTATTTTTAACAGCAGCCTTGGTTGTATATGGAATGCTTTAATATTAATCCATACTAATCCCAGAAATTATCCAAGTATAAGCATTTGAAAATCAGACTTAAGCTAATTGTTTCTAGCATGGTGCTGTTCTCTAAGAGCTATTGTCTTCATTCTCCATGCTAAGTCAAAGACAGTTCTGCTATTTTACATCTTAGCAGGGAGGAAATGTATGTTACATGAACATGCATATACATATGCTTATTATGCCTCTTCCTCTGTCTATAGTAAGTTCTAAGCAGATTCTTCAGTTAATAACAGTTGAATATTAGTATATGAAAAAACTAAATGAATTACAGTTATGCATGTTACTTACATTATTCCACTTCTGGAAACAAAATACTCATTCCATAAGTTTCCATATTCTGTAATTCTATTAAATGTTTTGCTATTTAATATGTTCACATTTATGGAGAATTTTAATCTGCCAATCTTTTAAATCACTTCACACTTTATTTCTTTCAGATTAAGCTAACAATTATTTTTCTTTATTTTCAAGCAAAATGATTAATTTATCTCAGCCAGATACAATTGATGAAAGAGCAATTAATAAGAAGAAGCTTACTGCATTCACTAGATCAGTAAGTAAACCATAGCCAAAATCTAGCTAGTTCAATGGCAATTAAGAAGATGAACAAGGCAAATTGTAAGCTGCAAGACATATATGGATGATGTTTGGGAAGGAGATTAAAATTTGATCGTAGCTCTTATGTAAAATTACATTATGATGCAAATGCAAAATTTCTTGCAAGAAATTTTGAGCAAGAAATAGTATTAATCCCATATAGCTAATTAGCATATAGCTAATTATTATTTTAAAACATTTGAAAGAATTTGTTTGGCTTAATACTGCTGAGTTGTAATATACCATATCTGACTGAAATGTATTTTAATTTTACAGTTTGGGGCTGAGGTGTGAAACTGTGAAAATCTGAAACTCCTAAATTATTAAAATTGTCAGAAATTTTCTTTGGAAGTTTCTGATTATATAATTAATCTAAATCTGCAACTGAAAAATTGTATTAAGATACAAATAGAAAAACCTGCATTGAGTGACAACAAACCAATGTTAGAATTTTAAAAATGTCACATTAAGTGTTCTGTGATCTCAGAATGCAATTAATTCTAGAGGATTCTTTTTCGTGTTTATTGGGCACTCTGAAAATAGGTGGTTAGATTCCAATCTCCATATGTAACATTTTAGAAAGGACAGAGATTTTATATTTTGGAGATGTTATACATTGAAGACATTTTAGTAGTTTTAGAATCTGAACCTTATGAAGTATAAGGAGATTTATCCTTCATGGGGTGTAGCTAAGAAAATTATTTTATTTATTACTTTGTTTTATTTATTAAATTTATATGTCTTCCCATCTCACTGTCTGAGGCAACTCTGAACGATTTTACTCCAGTGGGAAGTAATAGAATAAATACTTTCAATATAGGAAATAGCTTTTTATTGCATAAGGTTTGATCAATATGACTCCAGTTAGCCAAAGTTTAATTTGTTGTTTGAGACCTGGGTTTCAATTATATTTAAGAGTATCGAACATACATTTACTTTCAATATTTCTTTCAATATTTTTCTGTATTTTCTTTATCTTTGTTTCTGCTTTCTTATATTTCTTATATTTTATTTTTATATTTTGGGTTTTTTTCCTCTTCTGGTTATAGATGGAAAAATGCATATAAAAAGGCAATAAATTGTAATATTTCTAGTTATTTAAACTTTATATATATACTGTATTGCTGTAGTAAATCTATAATATATGAGCCTTGAGTAGAACAGTTTCAGGAAGCTTTCTGGAATTTTTTTTTGCAAAGCTAATGACTCAATTTTTCATTTCTAGTAATTCTATTAGTTCTATTAGTAATACATTTGTAACACGTTTGTAGAACATATCAATTCGAGTTGTTCTAGTACTACTTTTGTTATGCCTATTAACTACCTCCAATTTTACATTTTCCCCTACCAAACAACTTTTTATTTCAGCATATATTTTTCCATTCAAAACATTTTGTGTATGTATGTGTATTCATCTCTGATTCAAAAGGCCTTATTTAGCTTTCAGACCTCCATTTTTCTTACATCTTTCTTATGATATCTATTTTGAAATCATAGTTATATAGCAATTTTTAGAAAATCCTAGTACAGGCATATTCTGAGTTATGATGGTAACATTTATATTGTTAAATTACTAAAAGAATATAAATTAATAGCTGTATTAAAAAGGGCCTATGCTCTATCAACTCCTTCAAAGGAAAATACTTAATATTATAGAATAACTTATTAAATGCTGACTTTCAATGTTTTAAATATGCTAAAAAGTTCACATCAGCTGATTTATGAAATGCTTTCTTAGTCTGTTCATTTTACATTGTTTCTTCCTCTCTAACTTTTTTTTTGTGCTTTGTTTTTAGGAAAATCTAGATTTAGCACTAAATTCTGCATCAGCTATTGGCTGTACAGTAGTTAACATTGGATCACAAGATCTAATAGATGGAAAGCCACATTTGGTGTTAGGATTGTTATGGCAAATTATTAAAGTTGGTCTTTTTTCTGATATAGAGATTTCCAGAAACGAAGGTGAGAATTTTAAACACTCATCAGGAATAATAAATTCTGTAGCTTAAGCATATTCTTTTGTTTTTCTTTTGAAGTTCCAGAATAATATTTATTGAAAACCTTTTCCAGCTCTTATTGGTTTACTAAATGATGGGGAAGAATTGGAACAATTAATGAAATTGTCTCCAGAAGAACTTCTGCTACGTTGGGTTAATTACCATTTGAATAATGCTGGGTGGAAAAAAATAAGCAACTTTGGTCAAGACATTAAGGTATATCTTACTTAAACTTGTAGTAAACAAAGCAATTATTACAATCTGAATTTTAAAAATAGAACTAATCAAAGTTTTCACAAATTATTCTATTGCATTTTAATAAAAAGTACACTAATTGAAATATTTTGAACCTAACATACTATTGCCAAACATCACCAACTTATGAAAGACCAATTTTTAAATAAATAAAGGTGTGCTAATAAGTGGCTTAAAAAGTGATTCTGTCTTCTCCAGGAGGCTGGGTGTAATTCTATTGGAACGGAGTATATAAAACTTGACTGACAGATAAGGAATTCTATGGTCTCAAAAAGCCATTTATAAAACTTGTAAAAGAATAATACATATAAAATTAAGTCTTATGATTATAAGAAAAATATTTCTAGAATCAAGAATTATGGAACCAAATTAATACTTAAAACATAAAATAAGGAAATAACATAAATAATTTCCTTACTTTTTTATTATATCATTAAACTTGTACGTAGCACAATTCCCAAAAGCTCTGGTATCCAGAAAAGTGGGACAGTTGCAACTGGAATCGTTTAGAACTTTGGATCCAGAGGAAAACAAGTGAGCCTAGATACCTCTATATAGAGATTTTATTCATGTATAAGCTGAACTTTAAACTGAGGAGTCCTTCTGGTTCTGCAAAGTCTCTGTTGTGAGCCAGTAACGATTGATGATGCTCTCCATCAAGATCAACTCCTGTATTTTTTTAGCAGTTTATCCAGGCACCTTTTTATTGCTATAAATCTGCAGATACATCCCGAATATAATCCTATACTTTGTCTTTTTCAAAAGGGTATCCTCCAAGAGAGAGATGAAAATCAAGTAACAAAATATGTTATATACAAAACCTATATAGAGTATGACAGCAGCATATAGTATAACGATTCCAGTAATTCAGCATCGGATCAGTGTACGTGAATAATTTTTGTTTAAAATTTACATTGTTCGTTTCAGGACTCAAAAGCTTACTATCATCTTTTGAATCAAATTGCACCCAAACAAGGCAACAATGGAGAAACAGCCATTGTGATTGATCTTTCAGGCTTTAATGTAAGTGTTCCATTAAACCTTTCAGATTACAAACACTGGCTAGGTTGGAGAACCAAGTTATAGCATTTCTACTAAACATATCTAACAGATTTCTTGAATAATTAAACTATGATTGAATGGATAATTAACAATGATACTTTTAAGTCAATCCTTTTTAAAAAAAGAATAGATTGTTTTGTATGATCTGACGAACTGTTAAAAAAATTCATAATCCAGCCAGCTGATGTGATAGTTTAATAATGACTCTTAATGTTGGAAGATACTTTGAAAATCAATAGAATATGCTTCAAATATACAGTTGAAGATTTATTTCAATTTATTTTTGTCTCAAGTTTATATGGTAGAGCCAGTTATGACTTTTTTACCATTACATAGTCTTAGATAATCCTGACTATTCAGATCTGATCTAATCTGGCTTCAAACTCTGAGATTGAAAAATTTCCCAAACAGACATGGCTGCTTATTCAAACATTATGCTTTGAATGTGTTTCCATACGTTTCGAGGCACCTGTTTTGAAACATTTGTAAAACCTTAACAGTCCCTTAACAAGTAGAAAATTAGAAAATAAACGCAGGGGTATCAACCGCGGGCTGGAGGCGTCACGAGGAAACCACACCCCATTGCCGGCAATGGGGAAAAAGCTCTGATACATTGCGCGACATCATGTGACATTGTGAGTTTGACATGTCTGAAATAAAGGAAAACAAAACAGATACCTGTTAGTATTTTCAGAAGAACTCTTCTAGGAATATAACAGCAAAGCATGTTACCCTTTTCACCATTGTATAGGCTGCTTTTCTTTTTTCATAATAATATATTCTTGACTACTGTATTGTGTTTGCCTAGTCAGTCTGTTCTTAGAGATTATATAAGAAACCTCTGAGAATGTTATTTTGTGTTTAATGAAAACAATTGTTTCCTTTAGTTCTTCTGAGGGACGAGTATGGTGAACTACTATAACTGATCCAAAGCAGATTCTAAATGCATTTAAATGCAGTCAGGAATCCTGCAAAACCAGGATTTTCTTTCCAAACAATTTATGGTTTGCTTCTGTAACTAGAATTTTATGTCTAATGCAAACTTGGGTGCATATATTTTATTTTAAATTTGCAATTTATTTTCCCCCAGGAACCAAATGATTTGAGGAGGGCTGAATATATGCTTCAACAAGCAGATAAATTGGGTTGCAAACAGTTTGTGACTCCTACAGATGTGATTGCAGGCAACCCTAAACTTAATATAGCCTTTGTTGCAAACCTCTTTAATACTTACCCTGCCCTGCAGAAGCCTAAAAACAATTCTTATGATTTCAATTTATTAGAAGGTAAGTAACTTCAACACATATTAATTCGGATATTAGAGAAATATTTGTCTTTGGTTGTTTATTATTTCTTAATTTAAATAATCTAATGGGGGTATTGTTTCCTGTTTGTTTAATAGTGTACTTGCCTGCTGCCTCTCCCTTAATGGCTTAGGACAGCTTAGAGCAATACAATTAAAACAGCAACAGTTTAGTTAAAACAAATGCTAAACCAGATTAAAAGATTTGACTATGATTTGAGCTTCTTCTTTCTAAATCCTAAGGAGAGTGAAGTGTTGCCAAATTCTAGCCAGCTGAGTTTCTGGACTGTCTTCAAAACCATTCCATAAAGACAATTGCAGTCTTTGGTTGTCAGTGTACAAGCTTTTCTTCTTCACTTATGGACATGATTTATCAACCAAAGTTGATAAAAGCATCTTTTGATTTTATTAATGGTCCAGGAGTTAATGCTGGATTCAAAAGGGACTCCCAGATTGCAAATCTGATCCTTAATGGAAAATGTACACTTTTCCAGAGCAGGCATTTTCCCCAAATCCTGAAGTCCACCTTCTGTATCAGTGACAACTCCATCTTGTCTGTGGAAAGTTTCTCTAACATCAAGTCCCTTGTTCTCTAACATAAATGAGTATATTATTTCACTTGAAAGTTTAGTTCACAGTGTTTTCTCCAACCATGCTCCCACCCATATAATTTTACATGAATTTGGAGTCACACACAAACACCTATAAATCTAATTGCAAAAGTTAAGAATGGAAAAGATTTCCCCAATACAGGTAGTCCTCAACTTACAATCATTCTTTTAGTGACCATTTGAAGTTACAATGGCACTAAAAAAAGTGATTTATGATTGTTTTTTACACTTATGACAATTGCAGCATCCCCATGATCATGTGATAAAAATTTGGACACTTGGCAACTGACATGTATTTATGATAGTTGCAGTATTCGGGGCTCATGTGACCTCACAAAGTCAATGGGGAGGTGAGATTTACTTAACCACCAAATTACTAACTTAGCTGCAGTAATTCATTTAACAACTGGCTAAAAGGATGTAAAATGGGGCAAAGCTCACTTAATAATTATCTTGCTTAGCAATGGAAATTTTGGTCTCGATTGTCATAAGGGAAGGACTACCTGTATAATTGAAGTTCCTCTGCTTTTTTGAATGTAAGAAATACCTATTTCTGGAGATAGGGTATGTGGATGGGGAGGAGTTCCAATCACATCAAGATCTTGGATCTTAAAGTGTTTTTTAGGAATTAAGCACACTCAAATACTGAAATTAAGCTAGTGCTCATAATCTTGTGTTTCATAACTTTCCAATCTTTCTTCAAAAAATGCAGATTTGACTCCTCCTACTGTAGGTACTGTATTTAGTTGGGGGCTTTTGGCTTGTCAAAGTATATTTTGAAATCTGTTTTCCCTTTCATTCTATTACTGTTATGACTGCACTCTTTGTAACTGTCCTGCTTTTATGACTTGTTTTTCTTTTAATATGCCATTACAGCTGTGGAAAAACATTAGTAATAGACATTTATTTTAAAGTCATATAAAATGCCAGCTTAACTTTACTTGAATACATAATTGAGTTCTTGGGAGTCATGATATGAAACCTCACATGTGAATGAAAAGATCAAATTGTCAAGAATGAAAATTCTGTTCCCTAAATTCAACTATTTGTTCAAGGCATGTATCAGCTAAAAGACTGCCAACAGTTTTCAGAATAAAAACAAGACAGTTTCCTGCGTTAGGCTTATAAAAGAAAATTATGGAGAAAAAACCAAGGCAAACATAAAAAAATAAACATAGTTTTTTAAGATTTATAGTAATTATCACAGTTGTAATAAAGTTAGAAGTTGCTAGTAGTGTTATCACTGGAATGGAAACATTTCAAACACAGACAGAATAATAGGCATTCTATATTCCTCTTAGCATAGCCTATTGAAATGGTTGCTGGATAATTCTTGAAAACACAGCTGTGCTGATACACATATCTGCAGTCCGTGGCAGAAATTTAAGCTGATATAATTTGTGACATTCCATCAGATAAGCTCTATTTTGTGTGATAAGGCTGGAGATTAGGTGCTGTTCTTATAGTTTTACAGGTAGTCCTCAGTTAACCAGAATTTGTATCACATTTGCCATCACTAAGCAATTTGGTCAAAAAAACGTGATATCACGTGATTGCTTAGCCACAGTAATCCTCTTAGTACAAATTGCCCTCATTAAACAAATCATACCCAGTCCTTAGGCAAGGACCCATCCCAATCCAAACCATTGCTGGGTTGGTACTTCCCACTTCTTAGCCTCAGTAAGCATGGGTAAGACTGCCTCCTTTTGAACTCCACCCAGCTGCCTATCTCCCCCCATCTCTATAATTTTGGCCACCAACACTCTGCCAACTCTGCCACCCTGCACTCTACTGGCCTCCTCAGCAGCAGGAGGAAAAAATAGCAAATATCAACTGGGAGTGGCAGGGCCAGCAGAGCACAGGTTGCCAGGACTGATGAAGCAAGGTTGTGAGGGGATGCGTGAGAGGCACCATGCAGGTCAGTATGGCTATGGCAAGAAGCATGGTACAGGTCTGGGAGGATGCAAGAGAGGTGTTGTTCAGGTCTGCAAGGGTGCCCAAGAGATGCCACACAGATTGAGAGGGTGCCAGCCAGTACAAGTGCAGTGGGGCTGGGGGAGGATGTGCGGGTGGGTGACATACCCAGTGACTTGACTTTCTGGGGAAACCAGCAGGAAAGATTGCAGATGGTGATGACATGATTTCAGGAAACTTGGCAAGCAGTTGTAATGGTGAACTGGTTGCCAATTACCCAGGTTGACATCATGTGACAATGGGGTTGCTGGGATGGCTGGAACTCCAAGGACTGGTTGTAACTACCATTGGTTCAAGTGCTGTCTTAACTTGGAAATATCTCTGGCTATACAGGCATAGTTTGAGGACTACCTGTAATTCTATTTTATTTTTATTATAAAAATATTCAAATGTTAGAAATAATACAGTAAGAGTAAAAGATAGACAAAATGAATTGTGTTTTGATTGGCAGTACTGAGAGCTGCATGGCTATAAAACCCAATGGAGAAATATATCTTATCCTCAATACAGTCATGATTAAAGATGGATAGATTTATTTTCCTTGCAAAATGAATTTGAAGTTAGTCCAATTTTGATAACTAAAATTAAATATGCAGCATTTTTCTATTTTGAGAAAGTGAAAAATAATCAGCATGTTTGATCATATCCGTTTCTGATCTCTATGTATGCCTATTGCTGCCCAACATTGTGATTACAGAAGAAAAGTGCCACAAGGCATGTTATTACCATGTTCCAGTTTGTGTTGGTTATCTATTATTCATACCTATCCCACAGAAAGCAAATGTGTACGTTCTTGAGAAGGTACCTATTAAACAGTGAACAAGAATGAAAGTTATAGTGATGGTAGGTGGTAATGAAGACGTTTAAGAATTTGATTTTAGAGTGGCATATTAAATACAACCTTTTTTGAACTTTCACAGTTCTTTCAGTCAGAATTGATTTTTTCAGCTTGCATGTTATTTTCTGCATTATTTAGCATGAAGTTTTAATTTTTATTGTGAATTTGCCAAATATACCCTTTAGCATCCCTTCTTTCTATAACCAATTTTCTTGGAAGCATGTTAATTCACTCTGAAGTATTCAAAATATATTTCAGTTACAGATTGAAATACCTTTTGAAACAAACCTTAATAATTAATCCCAAAAGGGATTATAGTCCCAATTTATATAACAAGGTTAGTGAATAAGCAATTGGATAACATTTCACACACACACACACATATATATATGAAATAATGACACAATTAATGCATGATCTTAATGAGAACTGGTACACTATGAAGAAATGTCAAATAATTTTAACTGAAGGCTGCAAAAGAAAATATAGATTTTTCCTGAACTGTGCCATTGACCAATCCTATTGGCCAGTATTATAGGCAGCTGAAATGGGCTTTGACTCAAAAGATCTAGTCATATAGACCCCAAACATGCAATTTCATGGTCTTTTTTTTTTTGCTATTGCTGTGCTCTTAAGTATTTTTGCACAGTATCCTTTTTATAGTTTGATTTAATTCAGATTTGTTTATTCTTCACCCATTTATATATCTTTCCACTTTATGATAGCATTTCTCTCTCCTGCTTTGTGATACCATACCTTCTATTTGGGATTCAATAGTTTTAAAAACAGACCAAAAATCAGAATATAATTAAATTATCATCTTTGTACTGTAGGTGAAAGTAAGGAAGAAAGAACATTTAGAAACTGGATGAATTCATTGGGTGTAACTCCTTATATTAATCACTTATACAGGTAAAAAAATTAATCCTTATGTAGTTTTTACCCTGAGCAAACCTTGCTCACATAAAGTATGCTGAAATATACCAGTGCTCTTAAGTGTTTTAGATTGTTCCTTTGTTTCAAGGTTTGATATAAAATTATACGTGGTAATGCAGTAGTACCAACTTCAATCACCGTTTTTCCTAGTACACCTGTGCTGATTCATTTAAGCTTATTTAAATTAATGCTTATTTTCTATCTGCATCCAAGGGCAAGGTTGCTCTATCTGGCTCAAAACTGTTGCCAGTTTGGGCAGTATTATTTTTAGGTATATTGACGATTTGAATATGACCCTAAAGACATTGGAGAATTGAACTGGTGGCTAGAATGCAAAGTTGATTTTTTTTTACAGACAACTATCAATTCTAGGAGCAATTTGAGAGCCTACATTGCATGTTCTTTCTGATATACCTCTTGAATAAGTATTGTTTCAATACAGTACTATTTTATAATGAAATAAAGATGGTAATAGTTTATTATTATATTGCATTCCATTGGATTCCCTCTAAATGTAACAATGATAACCCAATATGGAACAGTTCAAATCTGTTGGCCCTGAGGAAGTAGAAAGGATCCATATGACCACTTGTTCATGAGACTCATGCACCCCCATAATTGATTAAGACTGCTGGGGGAGGAGGAGGAGTGATATGTGAAGATTTATCCTTGAGATGGTTTTTTTTCACCTCTTAAGGAAGTGTTGATTTGCCCCCTCCTAAAGAAGCCATTACTGGATCCCACTATATAGGACAACCTCCAGCCAGTGTCAGACCTCCCTGTTTTAGGGAAACTCATGGAGGTGGTGATCACACAGCAGGTTCAGTCAGGATCCAGGCCTGGACATGTTTCTGGATACAGAAACAGCATTGATTTGGATGATCTCTGATGGGATCAGGTGGAGGTAGGGCATCCATCCTGGCTCTTCTTGCCTTCTCAACGACTTTCAATACCATTAATTATAGTATCTCTCTGGATCAGCTTCAATTATTGGGGGTGGCAAAATATTGGGCTGGTTCTCTTCTTTCCTGTGGGGCCAGCATTAGTTGGTATTGATTGGCAGTGAAAGGCTCTGCCCATGACCCTTGCAAAATTCAGAACTTTCCCCCTTCCTATTTAACATCTACATGAAACTGCTCAGTGAGATCATTTGTTGTCATGGGATTATTATACATCTCTGACCCTGGCAAATTAAGCAGTGCTATTGATGTCTTGTCTTGGTAACTGGAGGCTGCGAGACTGAATGGGGAACAATAAAACTAAATTGTTTTGGGTCTTCAGGATCTGGTATTTTACCATCTTTGGTGCTAGATGGGGTGGCACTGGTCCAGACAGACCCAGTGTGCAATCTGTGGTTCTTTCTACTTTCAAGACTTTTGCTTGAGATACAGGCTAGGAGGGTCTTTGCACAAGTTTCTGTTGTGTGCCAGTTGTATTTGTTCAGGAACCATGAAGTTCTGCTCACCTCACAAATAAACTACTTAAATATGCTCTACATGAGGCTGTCCTTGAAGAGTATTTAAAAGCTTCAGCTGGTGCAAAATGCAGTGGTATGATAAAGTTACCTTTTCAGACAAAGGAAACTATCTGAAATGGTATACGGTTTCCTGCTTGAGCAGGGGATTGGACTAGAAGACTTCCAAGGTCTGTTCCAATTCTATTATTGTGTTCCGTGTGCCCTTAGGACACGGGTATCAAACTCGCCGCGTCACGTGACATGTCACAACGTATCGTGACTTTTTTCGCATTGCCCGAGCTGGGGTTGCATCTGTATGATGCAACCGGCCCGCAGGCCGGCAGTTTGACACCCCTGCCTTAGGTGAACACACACACCTCTTCTCCGTGATCTGCATTGATTATTAGTTCACTTCCAGATGCAATTCAAGATGCTGTTTTTGATCTTTAAAGCCCTATGTGGCATTAGGACAGGTTGAGGTATTGCCTTTCCCCAATTACATCTTGTCCCATTATGTGGTATCCCACTTACTCATATGCACACATAACAGTGATATAGAGCATGGGTGTCAAACTCACCACATCATGTGATGTGTCACGACCTATTGCGACTTTTTTCACATTGCTGGAGCTGGGGGTGGGACGGCCTCCACATGATGCAACTGGCCCGTGGGCCGGCAGTTTGACACCCTTGGTTTAGAGAGTTTATTAATATTCCCTACCAATTCCCTTCACCAAAAGCCCAGAACTGTCCCAATGAAATCCAGCCAAAAGCAGACTGATGTTAATCCACAGAGCAATGGCCAATGAGTCCATAAGGCACTAGAAAGTTTCCCAAACAAGATAAAAACACCAGGCAAAATTAAATCCACAATTCAAGAGGGTTCACAAGGCAAGAAAAGTTTAGCATTCACAAGCATGATCCAAGTCAAGGTACGATGTCAATCCAAAGCAAGGCAAGAATCACAATAACCAGGAAACACACAGCTAAGAAATGAACATATTATTCCCAACATCACCTCCATCTGTCTGCTCTGTTAAATAGCCAGCTTCTAGTGCAGCCCATCAAGAAGGGCGAGGCTACCTCCTCATGAGTAATCAGGTTGACCTTTGCTGCCTGCCTTTTCTCTGTCCTATGTGTTCTCAGATCAGGTGCAGAAGGCAGTTCCTCTTCCTCATCAAATTGGCTGCAGCTGCATGCTTTCCCCACCTGAAGTCTCAGGGCTGTCCTGCTGCAGCTGTGCTTCAACCAAATCTCTTTCAGACAGCTGCTTGGCGCCATTGACCAATTCCAATTAGGTGAAAAGATATTTTGATACTTTGTGTAATCTGGTGTGCTAATTTATCATTTTGTATTCAAAAATCTCACAATATAGGAGATTTGTATTTTAGTCTGGCAAGAATCTATTAATGTAGCCCTACAATAAAGTAGAATTAACTAATCTTATGTTTCCTACTCTTGGGGAGTGTTGTTAGTCTGGGAGGCTGATAAGGGATCTCCCGGCAACAGGGAGCCCACACATTGGTTGCACTAGGTATAACATTCTGATTTTAACTTTCTTGAAATCTTATTCTTCTTTATGCTTAATTATTTAAGTGTTTACGTGGTTTTAAAATAAGCTTTATTTGTTTCATAGTATGCCACCCAAAGTCACCCTGTGTGAGATGGGCTGCTGTAAAAATGTGATAACTATATCTTACAATATGTGTTATTGTTACAGTATATTGTGAGATTTTTGAATACAAAAATGTTAAATTAGCACACCAGATTACACAAAGAATCAAGATCTGAAAATCAAAATTGAAAGATTATGGCATAAATCATCCATAGTGGTCCCATTGGTTATCAGCACAAATCTTGGATGGCATTTAGAAAATCTGTGCATTCCACCTATTAATTACAAAGTATATACATTGCTTGGATCTACAGTGCCAATATATTATGACATCCTAAGTTCTTGGGAAGAACTCGTTGTGTATGGCCAACAGCAGCTAAAGAACTGGAAGGTCTGAATTCACATTGTTGTGTACATAATAATAATTGGAAGATCTGCAAGTAATATCATTTGCCTGCAAGCAAGAACTGGTGGGAACATAGAGAAATAGAAAATGAAGGATTTAAAGTGCTCTGGGACTTCAGAATTCAAACTGACAAGACACCTGCCACATAATATCCCATACTTAATTGTCAATAACAAAGACAAAGTCTCAGTAATGGACATGGCAATACCTGGAGACAAGAGAATAGAAGAGAAACAACTGGAAAAGATACAGTAACAAAATACAAAGACCTGCAAACAGAAATAGAACAACTATGGCAAAGGAAAGCTAAGGTAGTACCATAGTAATAGCTGCCTTAACTGCAATCTTAAAACAATTGAAGCATCACTTGAACACCATCAGCATTGACAAATTCATCAGTCAATTGCAAAAGGCTGCTTTACTTGGAACAGCTTACATCATGCAATGATACCACTAAAACCATTAAACATCCACATCTGCTTATCCCATGTCCCTGGGAAGGACTTGATTTGTTGTTGTTAGTTGCAAAGTCGTGTCCGACCCATCGCGACCCCATGGACAACTTTCCTCCAGGCCTTCCTGTCCTCTACCATCTTCTGGAGTCCATTTAAGCTCACACGTACTGCTTCAGTGACTCCATCCAGCCACCTCATTCTCTGTCGTCCCCTTCTTCTATTGCCCTCAATCTTTCCCAGCATTAGGCTTTTCTCCAGTGAGTCCTTCCTTCTCATTAGGTGGCTAGTTGAGTTTCAACTTCAGGATCTGGCCTTCTAAAGAGCGGTCAGGGTTGGTCTCCTCTAGGACTGACCGGTTTGATTGCCTTGCAGTCCAGGGGACTCGCTCGCAGGGGTATTCTCAAGCACCATAGTTCAAAGGCTCAATTCTTTTGCGATCAGCCTTTCTTATGTCCCAACTTTCACAGCCATACATTGCAACTGGGAAAACCATGGCCTTGACTATACGCACTTTTGTTGGCAGGGTGATGTCTCTGCTTTTTAGTATGCTGTCTAGATTTGCCATAGCTTTCCTCCCCAGGAGCAAGCGTTTTTAATTTCTTGGCTGCAGTCCCCATCTGCGGTGATCTTGGAGCCCAGGAAGATAAAATCGGTCACTAACTCCATTTCTTCCCCATCTATTTGCCAGGAATTGAGATGTCATGATCTTGGTTTTCTTAATGTTGAGTTTCAAGCTAACTTTTGCACTCTCCTTCTTCACCGCATCAAGAGGCTCTTTAGTTCCTCTTCACTTTCTGCCATTAGAGTGGTATCATCTGCATATCTTAGGTTGTTGATATTTCTCCCGGCAATCTTAATTCCAACTTTTGATTCATCTAGCCCTGCCTTTCTCATGATGTGCTCTGCATATAAGTTAAATAGGCAGGGCGACAGAATACAGCCTTGCCGGATTCCTTTCCCAATTTTGAACCAATCAGTGGTTCTGTGTCAGTTTCACTGTTGCTTCGTGACCTGCATATAGGTTTCTCAAGAGACAAATAAAGATGGTCTGTACTCCCATTCTCTTAAGAACTGCCACAATTGGTTGTGATCCACACAATCAAGGCTTTAGCATAGTAATGAAGCAGAAGTAGATGTTTTTCTGGGGAACTCCTAGCTTCTCTTGATCCAGCGTATGTTGGCAATTTGATCTCTAGTTCCTTGCCTCTCGAACCTGCCTGTACTTCTGGAGTTTCGATCCACATACTGCTGGAGTCTAGCTGTGATTTAAAGCCAATAACTTTACTTGCATGTGAAATGAGGCAATGGTTGCGATAGTTTGAACTTCTTGGCATCGCCTTTCTTGGAATTGGAAATGTAAAAACTGACCTTTCCCAATCCTGTGGCCACTGTTGAGTTTTCCAAATTTGCTGGCAAATTGAGTGTAGCACTTTTACTGCATCGTCTTTTAAGATTTTGAATAGCTCACCTGGAATACTGTCACCTCCACTAGCTTTGTTGTTGCTCAGCTTTCCTAAGGCCCATTTCACTTCACATTCTAGGATGTCTGGCTCGAGGTCAGTGACCACCCCATCGTGGTTATCAGGGACGCTAAGCTCGTTCTTGTATAGTTCTTCTGTGTAATTTTGCCACCTCTTCTTAATCTCTTCTGCCTCTGTTGGTCCTTTATCATACCTATCTTTGCATGAAATGTTCCCTTCATATCTCCAATTTTCTTGAAGAGATCTCTGGTTCTCCCTATTCTATTCTCTTCTATTTCTTTGCACTGTTCATTTAAGAGGGCATTCTTATCTCTTCTAGCTATTCTCTGGAATTCTGCATTCAGTTGGGTGTATCTTTCTCTTTCTCTCTTGCCTTTCGCTTCCCTTCTTTCCTCAGCTATTTGCAAAGCTTCCTCAGACAGCCATTTTGCTTTCTTCCATTTCTTTTTCTTTGGGATGGTTTTAGTTGCTACCTCTTGTACAATGTTGCGAACCTCCATCCATAGTTCTTCAGGCACTTTGTCTATCAGATCTAATTCCTTAAATCTATTTGTCACCTCTACTGTATATTCATCAGGGATATGATTTAGTTCATACCTGGGTGGCCTAGTGTTTTTCCTACTTTCTTCAATTTAAGCCTAATTTTGCAACGAGCTCATGATCTGAGCCACAGTCAGCTCCTGGTCTTGTTTTTACTGACTCTATAGAGCTTCTCCATCTTTGGCTGCAGAGCACATAGTCAATCTGATTTCTGTGTTGACCGTCTGGTGATGTCCATGTGTAGAGACGTCTCTTGGGTTGTTGGAAAAGAGTGTTTGCTATGACCATCGTATTCTCTTGACAAAATTCTATCAGCCTGTGCCCTGCTTCATTTTGTACTTCAAGGCCAAACTTGCCTGTTATTCCGTTTATCTTTTGGATTCCTACTTTAGCATTCCAATCCCCCATGATGATAAGGACATCATTTTTTGGTGTTGATTCTATAAGGTGCTGTAGGGCTTCACAGAACCGGTCAATTTCATCCTCTTCAGCACCAGTGGTTGGGGCATAGACTTGGACTACTATGATATTGAATGGTTTGCCTTGGATTCGCACTGAGATCATTCTGTCATTTTGGGGATTGTATCCCAGTATTGCTTTTCCTACTTTTTTATTGACTATGAAGGCTACTTCATTTCATCTGAGGGATTCTTGCCCGCAGTAGTATACCTGATGGTCCTCTGAATTAAATTCACCCATTCCTGTCCATTTTAGTTCGCTGATTCCTAAGATGTCGATGTTCAGTCTTGTCATCTCTTGTTTGACCACATCCAGTTTGCCTTCATGGATTCATGGATCTTACATTCCAGGTTCCTATGGAGAAAAGATCTTTACAGCATCGGACTTTCCTTTCACCACCAGATGCATCCACAGCTGAGCGTCCTTTCGGCTTTGGCCCAGTTGCTTCACTCTTTCTGGCACTACTAGTACTAGCCCTCTGCTCTTCCCCAGTAGCATATTGGACATCTTCCGACCTGAGGGGCTCATCTTCCAGCATCATATCTTTTTGCCTTTTGGTACTGTCCATGGGGTTTTCATGGCAAAGATACTGGAGTGGGTTGTCATTTCCTTCTCTAGTGGATCACATTTTGTCAGAACTCTCTGCTATGACCTGTCAGTCTTGGGTGGCCCTGCACGCCATAGCTCATAGCTTCATTGAGTTACACAAGCCCCTTTGCTACGACAAGGCAGTAATCCATGAAGGAGAAGGACTTGATAGGTGGATAAAAATGCCAAATCCAGTGTAAACATCTGGCTGACTACAACCAATCACAATAATTAAAATAGTCTTGTGAATTGTAATGGTTTTAATGAATAATTTAAATGGGAAATTTTGAAAATGTAGAAGCAGTGAAAATGTTTTCTGATTAATTAAAGGATAATTGTTTTGCTTTTAATCAAAAGAACCTTTTTTCTCCCTCACCTTGCCAGTGACCTTGCTGATGGTTTAGTAATCTTTCAACTCTATGAAATGATCCGTGTACCTGTAGAATGGAGTCATGTCAACAAACCACCATATCCTGCACTTGGGGGTAACATGAAAAAGGTTGGTAAATATTTCTGTGTTAGAAACTCTGGTACCTATATAATCACCATTAATTTATATTCATCTATCTCAGTTACAAGCAAACATAGTAGAGATAGATAGCATATGTGTAAATATCTCTACTGATAATTTTTATGGTTCTATTTGTGATTCACAAAGCCAAGTAAAAATTTGTAACTTAATTTTGAAACTAAGCACTGAAGTACCTTCCATGTTACTATTTGGCTAATATCCAAGCATTGACATATAAACAATAGACCACCACCACCACTAATAACATGGATATCAGAAAAAGCAGTGTACAGTAAAGACATGTTTAGTGATACACCATCAGGTGGCTGACTGATGAGAGATCTCAGGATATAATCTACATAGCCATAAATAAAAAGAGCTGACGCTTAAATTACTCTTTGATCAATAACCAAGTATTTTATATATTGTTCACATACAGTGCTGGGATTTTCTTTATTAGCATATCATAATGCAAATATATACTGTTAAAAAGTCTACAGGCAAACCAGAGCTCTGGCAACTTTCCCATTATTTCATAATCATTTAAAAACCTTACAGGAAAGCTAAAGAGCAGTTGCCAATCGTACATATTCATTGTGGGTTTTGAACATCTTACTTAATAATGTCACATGCCAAATTTATTATTTTCAAATAGGATACCTCTGGGAAATAAAGAATTTTTATGCATTCCGCAGCAGAAACATGCCTCTACTTTAATGTAAACTTAAATCATTTGGATTTCTGAGACATAGCAAATGTGAGACAGAATTGCATAACAAAATATAGCAATTTAATCTAAAGAATTAGAAACTAAATACTAATGTCTCCCTGTGGGACTTCCTATATGTTTGGCAAATCCAAATGATACCTTATTCAAAATATTTTCTAACTGAATACATTAAAGAAAGTAAAAATGTGCATTCCTTGAGGCATTTTTCTCCTTCCAAAAGTTTCAGGTCAAAATATCTGCTTTTTAAAAATCTGGATAACTGTGATTTGTATCTACAATCAAATGTTTTTAGATTGAAAATTGTAACTATGCAGTAGAACTGGGAAAGACAAAGGCCAGATTTTCATTGGTTGGAATTGGTGGAAAAGATCTCAATGAAGGCAACTCAACCTTGACCTTGGCATTAGTCTGGCAATTAATGAGAAGGTGAGGCTTTCTTACATCTCACTAAATCCAATGGCTTAACTAGGTTGTATTTATATCCAGCCTTTATTATTTTTATAAATAACTCAAAGTGGTGGACATACTTAATACTCCTTCCTCCTCCTATTTTTCCCCACAAAAGAAAAAAAAACCCAGATCTATGTGGTAGGTTGGGCTGAGAAAGCATGACTGGCCCAAAGTCCCCCAGGCTTTCATGCCTAAGGCAGGACTAGAACTCGCAGTCTCCTTGTTTTTATCCTAAGCCCTTAACTACTAGACCAGAACTTTTTCTATAAGTGTTCTTCACTTATTCAACCAGCAGTTTAAAATCCAGATGATAACTCTAGATTTTTTTTTCACTTTATCATTTATGCCTTTTTAAAAATGTACAATAAATCTGCAGTACGCTGCTGTGCATGTCTGCCATGTTATAAAGGAGTTATAAGTTTGTAAAAACAGTTGCAACCTAGAAAGCCATACATATATCTATATACTGCTAAAATTCTCATGTCTGTTTAATTGTTTGTAACCTTCAATTGGGCAAAATGGTGCATCATAGGGCAATAGTTTTTGAATCAGTGTAGTTCAAATGGGCTAACTTAAAAATTCCTCCAAAATCCAGGACACGATTGCTGTGGGATTGAAATGTGGCAAAATTGTGGCCACTCCAGTGCTGTCACTACAGGTAGTCAACAACTTATGATCATTCCTTTAGCATTGTTCTAAATTAAAATGGCACTGAATAAAAGGACTTACCATTTGTACCCGATGGCTGCTGTAGCACCTCTATGATCACATGAACAAAATTCATCTTTACAACCAACTGCAGGGATGCTGCAGCAGCACACACACACCCAAGTTATCTTTCTCCCATTCCACACCATTGGGTCCCTTCTACCTGATTTTGATATAAATCAGAGATAGCCTTCAGGAAGAACTGGTTGATCTGCCTCAGAGTCTTGGGTCAATTCTCTGATATCAGAGCCTGGATTTCTTGACCATGTAAAAATTTTCAAAGACTTTATATAAAAGAGCTCCTGCTGAAAATTCTTCCCTCCCCAATTATCACAATTCACACATACAGTAGTAGTCTATCTCAGCAAGCAGTCTTAGTAAACACAGCTTAATAGCAGATTCTGTCTTTTTATATAGTAACTGTTTTAATAATTACATTTGCAACAATAAAACTAATACAAACTAAAGAAAAAATAAAAATAAAAATAGAAAGTGCTGAAAAGAAAAATAGAAAAAAATAGAAAAGGAAAAATGATATTCTGCATATGAATATAGGAGAGAAAAAGAAACATATATGTAATTTCCTCCTTCATCAAAAGAAGTATAAACAATTTTAGTAACTTACCACCTTTTTAAAAAATACAACTAATTATCTCTTCTTCCCATATCCCATCTCTTATCTATAAATAAAGCTTCATCATTTCAGTCTTGATGTCAGTAAAAGGGCTACCAGATATAACATATCTATTTTAACCTTGATTAAATAAACCAACTTTATATTCTTTTTTCTTTTTAACAATCTTGATAATGTCCTAGAACTTTATTTCTTTTCATTTTTTCTTTGTCCTTTCTCACAAAATTCCTGAAAACTTTAACAAGACTCTTTTGGAAATCCAATATTGGAAAATTACCCAGGTCAATCTGTTGGTTTGTAATTTGTATATTCCTTTAATCATCAAGACATCAGCCAGCTACTTTTATATGTCCAGTGTTACATCTTTTCCCATGTCATTCTTGTAGCTTGTCATTTTTAGATTCACTTTCAGATAGTCTGACTCTTGTCAGGTAACACTTGTTCTTTCATAACATATTTTAAACATAATCTATAGAGGCAGACATTGTTAAAATTAATTTTGGGGCCCACTGTTCAAAAATATCCTTCAGTATGACCAATGTTGAAATATTTTTCTTCATTCTATATTTGTAAATTGAATTTAAGAGTTCCGCTTTTATTATAATCTTTAGTTTCTTCTGGTTCCTTCTAGTGTTCAAAGTCCCATCCTATCTTATTTTTAAAAGAATTTAAACCAAAATCATTTTGCTAAGGGAATAATTCTTATAATTCCAAAGTTAATTGTAAAATTCATTGTTAAAATTGTTGTTTTAACTTTTGATTGGGAGCCCCCTACAGTAGGATAAAAAATGAGTGGCTATATAAATGTTATAAATATGTAATAAAATCTTATTTCAAATCTATCTGGATCCTTAGATTTATTCCAACAACAGCAACAAAAATCAAACCCTTAAACTTGTATTTAAAGGTTCTTTTGCTAAGGATTGAAGGAGCCTCTCCTGGTGTTTTTAGTCTTGTCTATCCAAAGGTTCCTAATAGCTGAAAAGCAGTTAACAAGCAATTTATGAAAGTGATTAGAAAAAGTACGTGAATTTAGTGTCCTTTCAAAGGCACCAACTGCAAGTTGAGCCATAATTGCCTCATCTTCCAGCACCATAAACCTGTCAGACACCATTGTCTTATGGTCTCCTCACAAGCAGCTGCTGTCTGGAGCACTTGTGGACGATCTCAAGTCATCTCCTTGTCCAAAGAGGAACTACTGAAAGGAAGTCTACTCACTGTCTCTTCATTCCACCGGGTTGATCAGCTCTGCTTTTTGTGGAACTGTTTTCAACCTGGCATTTCTTCCCTAGGAGAGGCTACTATTTTCTGATTCCATTCTTCTTTGTCAATAGAGGAATTACAAAGAGCCAATCTACTTGCCATCTCTTCATTTTAATGTGATTGGCTCCTTTTTCAACAGAGCCTTTTGCAGTTCAGTTAATCAGAAAAGAGCTGGAAGGGACCTTGGTGGTCTTCTAGTCCAAGCAGGAGATCCTATACCATTTCAGACAAATGACTCCAGTCTCTTCTTAAAAACCTCCAGTGATCAAGCACCTACACCCTTTCGTCCCTGTAAGTCTGGCAGGCAGATTCTGTTTCCATTAGATAATGTCCAAAACCATTTAGCATTTTAAAAGTGATAATCAGTACCTTCAGGTCCATGCAGAATCAGTTCAGCAACCAATAAAAGTGTTTTATGGGAATATTGAGTTATTCTCATTAGTATGTGGATCATTGCATTTTTGCACTACTTGCAATTTCTGGGTTGCCTTTAGACCACATAGGATACACTATCACTTCTATTTGTGATGTGTTGAGAGCATATTTACTACTACTGTTTCTTATTCCAAGAACATAACAGTCTTAACTGACATACCAACTAGAACTAGGCAAATATCTGTCCTTTTTAGCAGGAACTGTAAATTCAAATTGCACAACTCTGCTGAGAATTACAGATGTTATTGTCCCCGAATGAATGGCAGTGCTTTCTGAATCAACAGGTACTTCATCTTACTGGGGTAAACATATCTGCTCCTCAATATTCAGACCCATATAGACTCCAGATCAAATTTTTTGTATATATATGCAGAACTGGTACCATCTGCATACTGTACTCCACATTACTATTTTCCCAGCATTTGAATAAATGCTAGATAAAATGGAGGAGAAAGTTGAGATCTGAGGAAGAGATTGGGTGAAAGAGATTGGCAGTGAATTTCCAGTCCCACATACACTACAAGAGTTTATTTCCGTCTTTCTCCAAAATTCCTTCTGCCCATCAGTCCAAACAACTTTGAGTTTGCATCTGCATGCTAGCATCTCCCACAAGATCATGGAGATGCTGTAACACTTGTAAGTGCAAGGACCAGTTGTAAGTCACTTTTTTTAGCACTGTTGTAACTTTGAATGATCATAAATCAAGGAACATTCTTACCAGTTACATATACTATCTATTACAGATTTACTCTGAATGTACTATCAGACCTTGGAGAAGGGGAGAAAGTAAATGATGAAACTATCATTAAATGGGTGAATCAAACTCTTGCAAATGCAAATAAGACCACTTCAATATCTAGCTTCAAGGTAATAAGACTATCAAATAAAGGGAATATTATATTAATTACATAGAGAAAACCTGGACAAGAATGAATTTATAGCAGAAATTCAACACTTTTTAAAAAATGCTTAAAATACTAGATTTTAAAATGTAAAAACAGATGAGATTCTGGATAACTATATGTGCATATATATTACTATCCTTGTCATGGGCCATCGTATCTTATTTTTCTGTAGAACTAGATGAAAAATAATTTTGTGGAAGGAATAAGGATTATACATGATGATTAAAAACAGGAAGAACCTTCTATCAAAGAGTGAAATTTTGTACCTATGTTACAGTTGTTGTATCATAGTCAAATACAGTAGAGGCAGTTTATGCATCATAAAAGTATTAAAAGTAACAAAAGTATTCTTCAGAGAAAAGCATTTTTATCATAACTTTTTTGAGAACAACCAATCTATATCAAAAAGTTTGTAAAAATATCTTCAAATATTCATTTACCAACAGATCCTTGAGTTTTCTATATTTTCAACAATATTCTTTTCTCATGCAAACAGAAGTAATGTGACTTCAGTTCAATTTTTACTTCCATCCACACATTAAATTTTGCCACACCTTCAATCAGCCTTGAACAAGTACAGTATTATAAAGTGCATACTGATCATGGAAGCACAGAAATACTGTAGAAAATAGTTTTATGACCAGTTAGCCAAAATGTCTTTCAGAAATCCCGCTTTCCTTTGCCATTTTTTATCTTAACAATGGAGTACAAGAGATACACTTAAGAAAAATAGGGACAGCAGAGTTACAATAGGCCAATGTGATCTATAATTAGAACTAAAATTATATATCCAATCACTGTATTAAGAAACATCAACTTAGTAGCTCAAAAAGAATAGTAAAATACTGCTTTCAGATAATACAGTGTTCATGGTGGAACTTAAAAAGGATGAGCCAATCTTGAAACCATAGCTTTAATCTCCTGGGTAAGAAAAGTATGGTGAAACTCTTAAAGCAGAGCTAATTACATCATTCTAGGGCACCTCCTGCTGATAACTTGATGTCATGGATAAGAACACTCATCCGCTTGAGCTGGTAAAAGGATGCTAAGTACAGCAATACCACCTGCTATTTTAAGACAGAAGTACATCTTAGAATCCCAGGAATAAAATGTAATAGCCAGTGACCATCTCAAATTCATAAAGAGATTCCAGAAAGAATCAGAGTACTATATACCATTTATAAGCATGTAGAAGGAAATAGTAATGGAGTAGCCATTTCTTTTTAATTTAATACAAATATCTTGCACGATTGTCCTATTTGCATATGTAACAACAGTACTCAGAACATATGTTATTCTAAGGTTGGAAGGGATCTTGGAGGTCTTCTAGTCCAACCCCCTGTTCGAGCAGGAGATCCTATACCATGGATATACTTGGTTTAACCAAACTACATTCCAAGCAGCAGAATTATTTTTAGATTTCCATAGATATTGTGGAATACTGGATGTGCTTCAACAACACTTTCATGTTTTTATATGTTTCTTTCATGTATGCATAGCTAACAGGAACTGAAGGGTGTACATTGCCATTGTGTAAAAAAAAAAAAATTCTATAAAACGGTACATGGTACATTAATTACAAGTTATTTTTGTGATTAGGAGACAAAAATCTATAAGATATAAAAAAGTGTTCAGGAAGCAAAACCTTTGAGGTCCAATGGAACATGTTGAGGACTTTTTGTTTGATGTATCATGGACAATAACTGGATAAAAGAAAAGGATATGACAAACCAAATTAAAGATGACAAGCTATGATGACAGAAAATAATTCATTATTGATAACTAACTTTAATGTATTTTGTTTCAGGACCAATCTATAAGCACTAGTTTGCCAATATTAGATTTAATAGATGCTATCGCACCAAAAGCAGTCCGCCCAGAAATGGTCAAGAGAGAAGATCTAACACCAACAGACAAGCTAAATAATGCTAAGTAAGTCCTTGCAGCATATTTCAGAAGACTATCCTGTTGAATGAAAGCAAAAGCAATCCTTTAAAGTGCCATAGTTTATAGAAGCATGGCATTTTAAAGAATAATGTTTTAGTATGGGCTAAAGCTACCTTTGTTAAGTTTCAAATGGGAGAAATATACAAAATCTAAATCTTTCAACTGTTATGATTATTGATGTTATAGTAGTGATAGTAATTAAATTTATTATGCTTGCCCACTCTAAAATAATCTAGGCTGCGTACAACATATTAAAATATATTAGAACATATTAACAATAAAACAATTAAAACATGACAATACATAATGTCCCAGTCAAAAACAGCCATATCAAACTAAGAGGCTCCACAATCAAACCCAAGGCTGGGAATATTTCATGCATCTAACAAAGTATATTAAACCTGGGAAACATATCCTTCTTCAATGACTAGTCGTCACTGGAAAAAGATTTGCATTAGGCATAATGATGCAACATTCTTTACTTCTGCAAAGAATAGAATCCCACTCAATAGACTACACGCAGCATGACATTTTTGACATAAATCAAATGATATTTAATAGTAGATTTAGAAATAATATTTTAAGTAGAACCATTCTAATTGTAATGAGTTGCATTAAAGATGTTCTAATCCAGCAGCCCAGGGACTGGGTCCGTGGAGAAAGGGATTTCCGTGGACTGTATGGGGCGTGGTTTTGCATGCTGCCTGCATCCCACAGATGGGGTTTCGTTTGTTTGCATGGCCTGGTTGCTGCCATGCCATGGACCGGTGTCAGTCCATGGACCAAGGGTTGGGGACCCCTGTTTTAATGTATCCGTAATGAGTCACATTAAAGATGTTCTACATTGATATCAGTCCACTAAAGTAGTAACATCTTTTTATAGATTTATGTGGAAGCCTGAAAAATAAATATGCATGATTTAGCAGCAGTCCTCACAAGAGGACTGAAGCACTCTTTAAAAAAATCATTTTTGAAGCGTGTTCAGCCTTAATCTACGATGCGGGGTAATTGAATTTGTTTATTTGTGTCAGAAGCATCACAGTCAAACTAAGGCATATTATATGAAATAAAATTTAAAATATAAAACATAAAAGTTAAAATATAAACATTAAAGTAAACTAGGGTTATTATTTATGGTTAGCATGTTAATTACACCAAGCTCTAATGTCCCTCTTTCACAAATTCAATTGGAAAACAAAATTGCTTTCCTGAATCAATATCTGGGATCAGAGATGTATACCATGATGGTTAAATGTACACTCAATAAAACTGAATTCATAAAGTTGTTACTAGGGAGATAGTTTTGGAAATATCTGTTATTATGAATGTGTCCATACTCTTTCTAAAATACTATGTCTGTGACTGGAAACACTTCTGAATCATAGTGGCCTGATAGGGAGTTTTTCGAATCCCTGTATGTGAGCTGTAGATATTACTGGAATACACAAGCCTTGTTATTGTCACTAGGTTTTTGCAATTTAGAGATTAGATTATGATATGGTCTCCATGATGTTATCCTTGAAAGCTGTCTGAAAATGACAACACAGCCTTCTCTCTCAAATGTATTTTCAGCATTTATATAAGCTGAAGAGTGGATTGTAGAGTCTGTTACGTTTTACTGTCATTTTGTATAATAAACTTCCAGGCTATTTTCAAAGGCAATTTCAGTGAGAATTGATGCAGGCATGCATCTTTGATATTCCCTGTCATGATAAATCAGTATGGTCTCACTATCCTTTTTAAAGCAAAAAAATGTTTTCTTAAGATTTTTTTTTAAATGTTAGGAATTAGTGTATATTTCCCCACATTTTTTTCTACTTCATTCTGAATTGGTTTGGATTTTACCGCATTATTTAACTGTATGTTTTAAATCCGATGTTTCTGCCCATAGCACTCAAGACAACTAAATAATAAAATAACATACTAAATCTTATTAAAATAGTTAAAATCTCTGTTACAATCAAGTCAGATTAAAAGGACCCGCTGAATTCAATGCAAAGTACTGATACCCGTTCTAGACTTTCTGGTAAACTTCTAAGAGAATACATATTTTTACAGCATATCCTGTTTTTTTTATTTCTGTATTGCATTTTTAAACTGTGCAACGTTCTGGGAAATTTATATTTAATAATATTGTACACAATGTTTTAGATACTGCATAACTGTTGAAAAGAAAGACAAAAATTGTTTAAAACATTAATGCATATTTATGACTGTAAACTATTCATAATTTGGTTTAAAGAATACATTGCAACTTCTTTTTTAAAAAATATAACTATATTGTTCATCTCTCCTTTGAAAAGTTAACTCCTGAGAGTTGGGGAACTATCTGGAATGGGATATAGCATGTAGGATTGTGATAGTTTGACTAGAGAAAAGAGTGAAGAAAAATTATTGTCCCATTAGCAAAGACAAAAGTTACTAAGGAATCATCATTGGGTACACTTCCAATGCAAGTAATGCTAAACGAGTATTTTTTTTCTCCTTTTTCTTTCCAAGGTATGCTATTTCTATTGCTCGGAAAATTGGTGCTTGTATATATGCCTTACCAGATGACTTGGTAGAAGTGAAGCCAAAAATGGTCATGACAGTGTTTGCATGTTTAATGGGAAGAGGATTAAACAAAATAAAATAAAGAACACTTTTTCTTTTTCTGCCATGATAAACGCATTGAATGCCTCATTGTTTACAGATTAGTATAAAGCAGATAATATGTATGTATATATATATATATGTGGAAAAGACAGATTATTTAAAATGATTTTTAGTTATCACTTTGTGTATTACATCGGTATGTGAGCTAACATTGCTAACGTTGTAATAATTGTAATTAACATTACTATGTTCAGCAGCTTTTTAAATCTGTATATGATTTTTCTCAGTACAAAGATTCCCAAGATTGTAAAGTGCTATTTTAGGAAATACTATAAAGTCAAAACTTTTGATTGATGAGATAAATTTCAATTGTTGCTGGCAAACATCTCTTGCTATGTTGTAAAATAAGGAGACAATGTTTTCAATAAAAGAGAATATATGTAGCTCAGAGTTGAACTGTGGAGTCCTTGGTCCTCTGTGACTTTGGTTTTTTGTAGATGTTTCATTACCTGACTAGGTAACATCATTAGCACTAGTAAGTGTGGAGTTTGCTCACTGCTTATATACAGTGTCAGTATATATCCTGCCAGTGTTGATGGAAGTGTGATTTTCTCCTTGGTAGTTCCTGGATATCCTTATCAGCAGAGGAAATAATGACAAATTATAAACACAACAAGTCTATCAAAAACAATCCATACCAACCAAGTGCTCCATTACCAAAGTAACAACCTAACCTCCTACAATAGTTGCTGTGTAAGACTATTATTCAGAAGAGTACAAACATTGCAGCAACCAAAAAACCAGAAAAAGGAAACACACAAGCTACGAAAATAACTCTACCACACATTGAAAACATCTCAGAAACAACTAATACTATATAACAGTGTTTCTCAACCTTGGTA
>JALGBA010004046.1:0-26849 GCA_023970755.1 Azemiops feae | reverse complement strand
GGGGGGGGGGGGGGAAGCCCTCAAAATGTTTCCTTTTAAATAATCTCTTGTTTAAAATATGGCCAGTATGCGAACGTTTTCTGAACATGCTCTGTGGAGATCATCCTATAATGTGTACAGTGCCTGATTTCCTCAATTTAAATAATGATAATCCTAAGGTTAGAGGATGAGTTTTTTCTGAACAGACACCTCACAACAATTAAAATAGAACATAAAATAAATGCTATAGCATGACATTTTTTATTCAAAAAAATCATATTTGGAATGTGCTGGAGTTTTATCCAGGAATATATTCATTTTAATTTTTTCTCTTTCATAAAAAAAGGCATAGTGCTCATCCATCCCTGTTATCTATCAAGACAGACCCTCTGGATATTGTTTAAAATAGAGATATCACCTTTAGTTTATTTAGCGGTATATTAATATATAAAGATTTTTTTTTTTAAATGAGGGTGTTTTTCACTCAGTCACCTGAACTGTGAGATGGACAGCAAATAAATTTGATAAATATAAACAGTTCTCCTTTCTGGAGAATTATGGTTCCCAAAGCCCTTCTGTGTTAAATGGTTTCCCCCATCTCAAATATTTTTTCAAGGTCATCTACTAAACGCAGCAGGGACAGCAAGATTACAGACAAGAGCAGTTACTAAACAAGGCTTCCAGATATCATCCACTTAATTTAGGGGACTTTAAGCCAAAAGGACTCATCCCACATAAATAAAAATCTCTTGATTGAGTTCTGAACACCTGGGTTTGCTTGAAGGTGTAAACTTATTTCTGTTTGTTAAGACAAAGCAGACTTTTTAAGTTAGCTTTCAAAATCTGCGACTTGTTTAGAAAGTGATGGGGCATTTATAGCCCAAACGTTAAGAAGACTCATTCCATTTTAAACATTCCATAGAACACTATCTATTCCAAAGTAGAAAACAGTTGGCTGTTCAAAAATACCTTTATTATTTTGGGGAAAAGAAGTTCACATTTCACACCCTCTAGACTTCTGTTTAATGTGTTACATACGGAGAACTACTCTTTCTTGAAAATATCCAGTAATTTAATTAAATATAGGGCTATAACGTCTTTCAAATCATGCTTTCTCCTCCCTCTTTCATTTATTTTTGCTGAATTATCATTTGAGATAATAGCTATTCTGTATGTCCAATTTTTCATAGAAATAATATTTCACCATACAGATTTGGGATTACATTTTTTTTTACTTTTCTTGGTAAATGGCAAGTGTTTAATTTTCTTAAAAGATCACACACACGTCACTAGCAATCCCTCTTCACATTTTTTTATTTAGTAATCCACCATGTAGAAAAAACTTTGCCCCCTTTTCCAAACAGCATTTTGCCCTTTTTGTGCCTTTCATATCATAGAAATAGCAACAACAACCAGGACCACTGTAGAGCTTCTGTCTACCTGATTAAACGGTATCAAATGTTGCAATGTTCCTTGGAAGTGGTGGAGATCCGAATACTGTATTGATTGTTCTTCCAGGCTTTTCAATGAGCTGCACAAAAGGGGAGTGCGATTCCGTCCGTCTACATACCTTGGGAGGGAACTCAGTGGCACACACAAAGGATTACACTGTATATGGGTAAATTTGAATTATTCAGAGAAGAAAGGAGCTTCTGTGAAACCGGAGCGGGAAGTTCGTACACACGTGACTTTCACTGAAACATCCTCCCTTGGCCCAAATGGTTGGAAACGAATTCCCTTGGGTTTCAATGGATCTAACTTTCAAGAAAGGGCATTTGGGCTTCAGTCGCAATCCGGACTAGGCCAGTCAAGGGCTGAGTTGGATTAAGGGGATGAAGGACCGTACGCCCACGAAGTTTCTCTCAGGGGAGGGGGCGGCTTTGACACACGCGCGCGCCTCGGCTGAGATTTCTTCACCAGAAAACTAGCCTAAGATTTCAGCCTATCACGGAACTCCTCTAAGACTTGCACCCCTTCGCTTACTCCGAAGGTGCACGCTCGGGTTAACGGAGAGGATGAATTTCGAGCCAATCGATCTGGAGTCTAAGGCGGTAGATCCGGTCGGTTTTAAATCCGGAACTGATGGTCTGATACTTTCGCGGTTTCCCTGATTCTAAATTAAAAACCTTCTTTTGGGATCCAGTCAGCCTTTAACGTTCACTCACAGATTAAACCATCAACAGGCACAAACATGACTTGCTTTTTAAAATAAAAAATTAAAAAAATCGGGAAACAGAACTCCACACACAGACATAAAGGGGGGGGGGGGATAAACAATTCAGAAACGAGTCTTTGTCCTAGGACCCTAGGTTGTGAAAGAGACTTTACTTCAGTGAGTTCTGGAGAAGGAGGGAAGGCTTGGAGTAGTTGAAAGCTTTGTTATATTTATCATAAAATATGTCTTTGTAAGGGTGTTTTTTCCCCTAGAAAGTTGAAATCAATCTTTCTCCATTTCCCATACCAACTCAGGATTCTAAATATTTGGGAAGTTTCTTGAATGCAGGTGGAGGGAGGAAAACAGAGTTAAGGGAAATGTGCCTTCTCCCAGAGAGGAAACAGATGAGCAGATGTAACAGAAAGCTCCAGAGGTTGAAAGTGGAAAACCCAAATTGGAAAGAAAAGTTCCAAGCCAGGTTTATCTCTATCAGTTAATAAAACACTTTGATATCTTTTCCTGATACCTGTGCACAGGACAAGGTGGAAAGCTCTTTAAGAAAATTGAAAGGGGGGAGGGAGAGACAGATGTTGAATTTTGGTTGGATAGGAAACCATTGGTTCACCTTCACTGAAACTACTGCCTCTAAGTTGCTTTTGAGCCCAGCTTGACTCCTGGTGACTCCATATACAGTCCACAGAGTTTTGTATTTCAGAAGTGGTTGCCACTGTCTTCTTTCAGGATGTTTCATTTTCCCGATTTACAAGTCTAGCCTATGGCTCTGGTATTCCCTAGAAATCTCCCATCCAAGTACTTAACTAGGCTGGACCCAGCTTCCAAATCCAGACATGGTCAGTCAGAGATGAGAAGACAAAAACCTTGGTTTGAAAGACAAATGTGTAAGCCAAGCCTTTCAACAGTTAAATGACTTTAGCCCACAAGTCCTTAAGTCTGAAGGTTGAGGGCTAATCCCATTTATTAAGGAGCACTAATTATTCTGGTTTAGCTGTAAACAATAAATGCAGAAGAGTGGGGTGAATGGGAGCATTTTTAGTCAAATAGAATTACTTTTATTATGAATGGAATGGGGTGGAGAAAAATGGATACAGGTTCAGAAAGAAAGCAAATATATCTCTTAAATGAATATTGATTGCAACATCATTATAATCTTTGGTCCAATTTAGTGATTAACTTTGTAGAAGTCATAAATTTCTCATTCACACAAGGACATTGTAAGTATATTTGCAACTATAATTGATTCCAATAAAAAGTTCAGGTGGGTCCTGATTACAGTATTTGTACTGCAAGTCAGAGTGCAACCCAGCAGGAACATCATCCTCTCCCTAAGCTCCAAGGGGTAACTTCTGAAAACTGGTGAGACTTTTCCCCAAGTGGGTTTTGAGATACAATATACTTTTTTGTAGTTCATTGTTGTTGTTACAATCTGATTCATTTGAATAATGGCTACAACAGCTATTACCCTTTAAGTCACTGCAAAATGTCTTAAGCCAAAATTCCTAAAATGTGTTTTTTAATCTGCTAATTATGAATGAATCTGTATATGAACATTCTGC
The DNA here is from genome assembly GCA_023970755.1 of Azemiops feae. Lineage (NCBI taxonomy): Eukaryota > Metazoa > Chordata > Lepidosauria > Squamata > Viperidae > Azemiops > Azemiops feae. The sequence continues at coordinate 23,141 of JALGBA010004046.1, read as the reverse complement.
AAATCAACATAACTTGAGCTTCAGCTACATTAGGGACCCAGGAAAAGGGACTTGCAGTGCAATTCTGCACATTAATTTGGGAGTAAATAAAAATAGTGAGTAGACCCCACTAAATAGTAGAGAGTTCTGTATATGTGTCTAAGATTATGCTATCAGATTGTTAGTCTTAATGAGCAGAAACAGAGAGGAAGGAAAAAACATTAGAAAAACTTTCTAGTACTGTAGTTCCTTACATGCATATAGAGATACATTTTCAGACATTACTGTATTTAAAACTTTCTTAGGAGAGGCATTTGTGTAACAAATCTGGAGGTGCAGTGATTGGCCAGAATAGCATGTGATTCCCAAAGGGTGCTTGCAGGGAGAGGCAGGTAATACAGCGATATCTGAAGTATTGCTCCAGTACCCTGTGACACAGAAGAAGGGCAGAGAAAAGGCAAAGGAGCAGATCCAGTGGTCTATTCACATTGTGCCATATTTGGAGACATAAGGACCATCTACTATGGGGTGAAATGGAAAACCAGGCTTCAAAAGTAAGGAACTTGTTAGTGCAGGGGTTGGGAGAGGTAAAAAGAAAGAAAGGTGGTGAATTTCGGTGACTGGGTTTATCAAACTATCTTCCTATGTGGTGTGTGTTTATAGGAATGAGGGTGGGGCAGGTGGAAGAAATAAGATTTAGGCCCCAGCAAGAATGTGTGAGCTTCAAGCTTCTCATTTTGCAGACTGCATTTTAAGCTTTTATAAAGTGAACTCAGCTTCAGGTAAGACTGATCTTATTTTTTTACTTGGAGATGTTCAGAAAGTCTCAAAGCTTTCTTGAATGGAAAGCAGAAAGTTAACACTTAGGATGGTCTAGCCCTAGTATCAACTATTCATTTGCCCAAGTGTGGTTTTATATGACATGGATATAGGTGTATACCTCTTTCTTAGTTTGAAGGAATATTGCAGCTCCAAAACTGATGCACTGTTTATTTATAAATGCACTCTCCAAAGTAGTTGTGACTGGAGGGCTTACAGTATTATCTACGGCAATTTAAGGCTGCAGGCTATTGGAAGCAGGTCCCTTATGTGCAGGAACATGGAGCAAAGGCATTTAGAAGCTGGGACTTATTCCAAATTGCTTAAAACAAACTATCCCAAAGATGCTTTTTCACGAGGCTACTGGACTTCCTTGTTTTTCTTTGAAGACATTTCACTTCTCATCCAAGAAGCCTCTTCAGCTCTGACTGGATGGTGGGGAATGGAAAGAATTTTTTTAAATAAATGTTTTATTAATTTTCTATTTTCACAAACAAGTGCTCAATAGACAATGTGATGACTGAGTCCATTACAAATTCGGTGATACATATAAGTTTTTCCAACTAGGTCCAATGTTAAACCCGCCAGTACATCCTCTCTTCTTCTGGTAATAATTTTTTTTCCGCATTAAGCAAATACAATTCTTATTATTGTTAGTAAACATACAATTACATATCGACATTTGTTACATTTTTCTAATAATATCAATAATATCAGTTTAGAATATCTTTCCTAGCCAAAACATATCTTAATTGCATTTGCATTCAATTTCCACTTATGTCATGGTTCCAACAGATGAAACTCTTTAAAAGAACTTTGAGGCATTGTTTACCTTAAATAATCTTTTGTTCGAGAAGCATAACATCGGCACTGCATAATCGAAGCCAAAAACTGAATTCCCCTCCCCTGAGCACTTAGTATCAAAGCACAATTCCCTCCTCCAATTAACAGTCATAAATCACATCCCCCAATTAGCTTGAAGTGCAGGCTTCCTCTCAAGTTCTCCAGCCCACCAATTCCTTATCAGCTCTGGTTACAATAACGTTGTTTCTCACGCTAGGTTTAGTGTTGTTATGTCTAGCTGAACTCTCGTTCACATCCCCCCTCCTAGCATCATCTAACTCTAAAAGCAAAAGGTAAAAGATGGCTACATTTCCTTCTGTTGTCAATGCAAAAACATCCGATGTTATCAGCGTTGACATCCGGCCCCCCTTACAAAAAGGATAAATCCTGTAATATAAACAAAAGCACAGGTTAGGGATTGCCTCTCGGTTTGTTAGGGTGTTTCTTATAAAACCTAGTAATGAGTCTATCAGCTTTCACATCGCTAGACTTCACCGAAGTGGCTTCAGACAATGTATATCCCTTCCATTGTACTAAATACTGCAATTTCCCTTTAAAAATTCTAGAATCAAGAATACACTTTACTTCATAGTGAATCTGTCCTGCCACCACGAGGGGTCCAGGTGCCTTCTTAGGGGGAGGTCTTAAAGTGAAACCCCGATAAGGCTTCAACAGGCTGCAATGGAAAACAGGGTGAATTTTTCCTAAGAGCTTAAGGAGTTTTAATTCCACTGTGACTGGGTTAATGATCTTTACAATGGGGAAATGTCCCAAGAACTTCGGTCCTAACTTCTTACTGGGTAATTTGAGCCGTAAATATTTAGTGGACAGATAAACCTTTTCCCCAACTTGGAATGTTCTTTGAGGAGCCCTTTTTTAAATCCGCCTGCTTTTTATATGTCTCAGAAGGCTTTTTTAAAGCAGTTTTCGTGGTTTTCCAAACTTCTTCCCACCCCTTCACCCATTGATCAAGTGTCTGGGAAGCGGAGGGCACCGGGGGGGTATTCGGGTATCGGGTTGAACTCTTTTCCTGTGGCCACTTTAAAAGTTGTGAAGCCAGTGCTGCTGTGAACAGAGTTATTGTAAGCCACCTCTGCGAAAGGGAGGAGGTCAGTCCAGTTACTTTGTTGGTAGCTGACATAGCATCTGAGATATTGCTCCACCATTGAGTTTGCGGATTCAGCCGCCCCATTAGTAGCCAGATGAAAAGCAGATGATAGACCTTGAGATGAACCAATTAGTTTAAGGAAACTTCTCCAAAACCTAGCTGTGAACCCCCCTGTCCGAGATTATTTGTTTAGGTGCGCCATGCAGCCGGTAGATGTGTTTCAAAAACATTTTGGTCAGTCGTTGGGCAGACGGGAGCCCTTTCCAGGCGATGATATGAGCCTGCTTTGAGAACAGATCTATCACAGTCCAGATGACTGTATTTCCTCTACTCTCAGGTAGATCTACTATAAAACCCATAGCAATTTCTTCCCATGGTTGGGAAGGGTCGGCCACTGGTTGCAACAACCCAGGGGGTTTCCCTGGAATTCTTTTCATGGTGGCACATACAGCACAACTCCTGACATAGCTTTCCACATCCCGTTTCTATCCCGGCCACCAGAATTGCCGGCGGATGAGGTATAGTGTTTTTAAATATCCAAAGTGCCCAGCCTGTTTTACGTCATGGCCATGTCGGAGAGCATTAATTCGGAGGGTCTCTGGCAAGTATAACTTTCCCCCCTTGTAAGCCAAACCATCCCTGCACATTAGGGAGGTTTGATTGTCCTTGAACCATTGGTCAGTGAGGAGCTCTTGTTTTATTTTCTTTGCCACAGGGTCATCAGGGTTAGGGGCTCTTGAAGGTGGGACTCTGTGCGGCATGAGTTGAGAGGCTGTTTGTGGATTGGAGATAATTGCCTCATTAACCTCTTCATGCTGGCTTTTGTACTGGGGCAGTCTGGATAGAGCATCAGCTAAGAAGTTTTTTCCTCCCGGTATGTACTTTAGAGTGAAGTTAAAATGGTTAAAGTACTGCACCCATCGCACTTGCTTCGGGGACAATTTGCGGGGAGTTTTCAGTGCTTCTAGATTTTTGTGATCAGTCCATACCTCGAAAGGCACCTTGCTCCCCTCTAGATAGTGTCTCCAGTTTAATAGAGCCCAGCGGATTGCGAAAGTCTCCTTTTCCCACACAGCCCATCTCCTCTCACACTCAGTGAATTTTTTCGAGGTGTAGGCACAAGGTTGTAAGGTCCCACTCTGGTTCTTTTATAGTAGTACAGCTCTGACGGCCACGTCGCTGGCATCGGCTTAAATTACAAAGGGCTGCCCTGGGCAGGGATGCTTTAGGACTGGTTCAACAGCAAATAGTCTTTTTAGGTTCTCAAAAGCAGTCTGACAGTTCATAGTCCATGCTAGTGGTTGGCCCAGTTGCGGCTTTTCTCCCCCTTTGCCTGTTTTTAGTAATTCCGTAAGGGGTAGGGTCCATTCCGACGACCAGATCAGCTGTCCTCGCGGCTTGGGCTTTGCCCCCAGCTGGGAGGCCTGAAAAAGTTCCTTCTCCACCGGCGCGCTGGCTGTCGCTCCCCCCTCTGGGGTAGCAGCCGCTGCCAGGGTGCTGGTTTCAGGCATTCTCTCTTTCTCCATGCTGAGATCTTCCCCGAATCTTTGTCAGCTTATCCCTCCTTCCTAGGGACAGCAACTGGGGTTCGGGACACCAAGATAGTTAGGAAAAAGTTGGAGTTTTTGGCTTAATGTCATGGTTCCAACAGATGAAACTCTTCAAAAGAACTACGAGGCATTGTTTACCTTAAAGAATCTTTTATTCGAGAAGCATAACATAGGCACTGCATAATCGAAGCCAAAAATTGAATTCCCCTCCCCTGAGCACATAGTATCAAAGCACAATTCCCTCCTCCAATTAACAGTCATAAATCACATTCCCCAATTAGCTTGAAGCGCAGGCTTCCTCTCCAGTTCTCCAGCCCGCCAATTCCTTATCAGCTCTGGTTACAATAACGTTGTTTCTCACGCTAGGTTTAGTGTTGTTATGTCTAGCTGAACTCTCGTTCACATCCCCCCTCCTAGCATCATCTAACTCTAAAAGCAAAAGGTAAAAGATGGCTACATTTCCATCTGTTGTCAATGCAAAAACATCCGATGTTAGCAGCGTTGACATCTTATTTAATCCATATCCTATTTTTGCTTTATTTTTAATTTTAGTTTCCCATCCATGTTCAAAGTGTCCCAATCATTTATTATTACAAAACAAGTTATATTTGGGTAATCAAAAGGATCCCTTATTCAAAGTTCTTAACATATTCTTATTTCCCTTTTCCTACCAAAATATAATATTCTGATTACAAATCCTAGCTATCTAGTTATAAAAATGCTATTTCTAACAATCTATTGTTAACCATATTCAAACCTCTAATCAATAATCCCTTATTCAAAGTTCTTAACATATTCTTATTTCCCTTTTCATAGCAAGATATAATATTCTGATTACAAATCCTAGCTATCTAGTTATAAAAATGCTTCTATTTCTAACAAACTATTCTTAACCATATTCAAACCTCTAACCAATAGTATAGCATCCCCTCTATTAGGTTAAAGCTTCTATTTCTTTCAATCTTACTCTAGCTTTCTTTCTTTGCCAACTAACTTTCCAAGTCAGTGCATTTGGATCATCAAATAATTCTTCCTCTATTTTTGTATATATTATTTGGAACAAGAAAAACAATTTGGTTAAAATGTTTTTGGAAGAGCTAGCCCATTGATATTCATTAAACCGCCTCCCTCCTTCTCTAGTACCCCACAGTTCTAATAACGACTTTATCTTCCATCCCATCAGCTCTCCTTCCTTGTCATCCAGTATGTTCTGAAACCTTGGTTTATAAGATGTCTTTTCCGTTTCCAGTATTATCGTTATATCTTCTGAATTTTCATTTATCTGGGTCTGGTCTTTTATTTCCTCCTTTGGATCATCAATCTTTATGTCAGCATTCTCTAGTTTTCCTTCTATTTTCTTGGTTGCTAGTTCCTTCTTTGTAGTTGTCTTCTGAGTTTGTAGATTTGAGTTAGAAAATTGTTCTTTTATCTCCTTTGTGTTATTAGTAACCTGCTCACAAGCTAGAATAATTGTTTTTTGTATTAATTTCAGCATGGAAAGAATTTCTTTCTGTATTTCATCAGTATTTTCTTGATGATATGGCAAGTTAAGGCTGCTAGGAACAGATGTTAAAGATGATGTTTTACTATTTAACGCTGTGTATGAAACATCCATTTTATCTTATTTTATTTTATTTTGTTTTTATAAGTAGCCTTTATAGATTTATCCAACAGACTGTCCATTCCTGAAACTCCCCTAAGCAGATATAAGTAAAGTTCAAATTTTTCTGTCCAATAAAAAATATATCCTTTCTGTCCAGGGAGAGAGAAGAATCTTTGAGGGCTGTTTAACAATCAAGATTTATAATCCAAAGTGTTCCAAAAAAAAAAATCCACCATGCAATTCTGAAAGTCAGTATTTATGTTCAAAATTCAGACAGGCCAAATTTAAAATGTTTATCATCTCTGCCACATAGATAAGCAGCCCCCAAGCCTGTTTGTGCTGGTCAGAGTAAATAGCTATTTTAGGAATTAAGAACTGTCCCCTTAGGGATAGCCTTTTGGGTAATGTAGTTTTAAGTTACCTAGTCATATCTGTGTTTTGGATTGGCCACTGGGAGGGACTTCTGATTGGCTACCTGGGATTACTGGCTACGTGCAGGCCAGCAGTGTTTTTATGAATTCCAGCTACGGGAGCTGTTTGCTCTTTTAACATGGGAGATACTACCTCTTTTCACCTACGTGTTGGGTTTAGATTATGAAATGTGTTTCAGAAGAATCTCTCCAGTAACTGTGAGTTAATGTTTAGAGAATGCCTGATGAATTAAAGTAATCTACATGAAACCCTTTCTGTGGAGTTTATCTGCCTGTATCAAGCAATAGTAGTCCCCCTTTGCTTGAAACAGAACAGTGAAAAGAGTGTAGTTAAAACAGAGATATGTGTTTGCATCCTTATCTTCGCCCAAAAGGAAAAAGGATTCTGTTTGTGTTTAAGTAAGAAATTGCTCTGAGACTGAAGATTTGCATGATAAAGCCAGCTAGCCAGCTCTTTCTGCATGTGAAAGCCGAGAGCTCCTACAGGAAGTTTCTTCGTGTTGAAATGCTCACAGGCAAGATGAATAATTTTAGCCTATATTTAACTAAAACTACTATCCAGCTGTTTCCTTGAGTCTTGCTTAAAAGAACTAGCGAAGCCAACCCCCTTTAGAGTTGCAAGGCACCCACAGTCCAAGTTGGGATTTCAACCTCGGGAGATCAAACCCTTAGAGATTCCAGAACCGGACAGCCAGCCTCGCAATTCTCATCAAAGGGAAACGGCAACAGCCAGTTTATTCTAAGTGTAGTCTAGGTGCAGCGCCCTCTGGTGGCTAATCTGCAAACAGCAGGCTTGTATTCAAGCTACCCATATACAGCGCTCCCTAGTGATCAAAGAGTGAATTGTACCGAAGTCTTCTAAAGCAGGGCTTTTCAACCTTTTCACCGATTGTACCACTTTTAGGATATGGCAATATTCGAGTACCACCTAGCAAGGTGTCAAAAACTTGATGACCAAAAAAAAACAACCTGTTCAAAGTTGCAATTGCACTGAAATGACTTATGACCATTTTTCACACTTATGACCATTGCAGCATGCCCAGGGTCATGTGATTTATATTTGGATGCTTGGCAACTGATTCATGTTTATGATGGTCACAGTGTCCCAGGGTCATGTGATCCCCTTTTGCAACCTTTTGACAAGCAAAGTCAATGGCAGGGCTGCTGGTGGCCAAGTGCTAAGGCGGAACTTCCCTCCCTCCCTCCCTGCCTCTTTCTCATTCCCATCTCCTTCTGAAGGAAGAATTTGAACACCCCCCCCCATATTTTCCCTCTTCCATATATTCATCAAACAAGGAAAAGCCTTCAGAGACAGAAAAGAGAAGCCATTGAGGGAACTAGCTTAAAAAGGCGCATTCCCCTTTAAGAACTAGCTACTGGCTAGAAAGGAAAGTTAAGGAGCCGTCAGCCAGCACTTAAGGAAGAAAAAAAATGTAAATAAGTACTGGCTGTCGGCTAAGGCAGCCTCCCCAAATGGCTCCATTCATAAGTAAAGGAATGCTACAGGCAAAATCCATTCAGGAGAAAAATACTTCAAAATCCCTTGCAGCAAAACTTACAGCTAACAATAGCAGAGCAATAGAAGCTAACACCAAACATCAGCCATTAGCCAAATAGAAATTGCCAAACACTCCTTAAGAACACAAAGCCCACATTGCACAAATCACAGAACTTCAAAGTCACAAAAGCACATAAGAATCCTTCCACTCTCCATCTCCCTCCCTCCCTCCTCTGTGCCTTACCTCCAGCGACCCCTCCCCTGCTGCATTTCTTGCCTGTTTGCTGCTGCCAGCACAGGTGGCTGCCACAGCAGTTGTAGATCGGCTCATGGCCGGCCTGCTTGATCTCCTCTCCTCTCCCCCCACCCCCCTCCTTCTTTCCCTTCGGTGCAGCTAGAGCTGACTCTGCCTCCTCCCAAGGCTGCTGCTTTTTCTCTCTCTCTCTCCCTCCCCCCAAACTATCTCCTTTTATAGCCTCTCCTGTCTCCGCCCCCCCTCCTCCTTTCTCACGGGGGGGTGTGTGAGCCAGAAGTGAGCCTGGGGCCTTTGCACTCTGCAGCTCTGGAGGACTCTCTCACAGGAAGTCCTTGCCTGCACTGGCTCTTTCCCTCCCTCACTACACTTGGCTAGGCAGGGCTGCGTACCACCTGCCACTTGTTAATGTACCACAAGTGGTACACGTACCACCGGTTGAAAAGCCCTGTTCTAAAGTATCCAGGAAATCCTCTGAGTCTTCCCTAGTTATGGCAGAGGCCTCTAATGTGCCACAAGAGCTGGTCCCTCCAACTAACCTCAACATGTGTGCAGAACTTGATGTCCAAAATTTAGAAAAGGCAGAAACATCTCAGAAACCTTATGACTTGAGGCAGCAAAGAAGGCTTGCTGAAGCCATGCAGTCGAGCCTGTTGCAGAATTGGGATAGGCTCTATCAACATCATGAAAAATCCTGGGAGAGGTTGCAGAAACTCTGCAATGCATCCAAATATGAACCTTCCCCCGAGCGCATTCGCTCATTGGAAGAGGATATGGAGGGGCTTCTCATACAATGGACAGGTTTTGAATGCTGCCTCATAGATATCCAGTCGCAGCTAGGAGATTCAACACTTAAAGAGGAAATACAACACCTCAAGCTGCTAAACAAAGAGCGTGAGAAGTTCCTACAAAGTAGTAAAGATCTTTCCCAAGCCGATCTTCAGGCGAAGCACACACCGAGAGAGAAGGCCAAGTCCGAAGTGACCCATCGTTCGCATGCGCCATCCCAGCGGTCACATGTAGCTTCCTCTCACTCCTCTAAGAAAGCTTCGTCTTTTCATCTTAAGTCACAATGGTTTCAGGCGTGTACCAGCGTATCACAGCAATCTTCTGTCACAGGCTCCTCCCGTCCCCCTAAAGCATCTTCTCGTCATAGCCATTCGTCCCGAGTCTCAAGGGCAGAGAGCTTTGCCACTCAAGCTGCACAAGCACGAATCGAAGCTGCGGCGGCTGCAGCAGCTTTACGTGTGGCAAAAGCAGAGCAACTGCAAAAGGAAGAAATGGCTAAGCAAAGGGAAGGAATGGCCAAAGCTCAGGCCAGCCTTGAGTTTCTACAGCGTGAACGGGAGGCAGCAGAAATAGCAGCAAGGGCTGCAGCTTTACAGGCGGAGGCTGAAGGCGCTACCTTCATACACAATTTTGAAGGGCCAGGAAGTGGAAGCTCATACAGCCGTGTTAAGGCCTACGTGGATGACCAGAACACGGTATGACATGAGCAGGAAGGAGTGACACGGTTGACCACAAAACTCCCGAAACTAAGTGAACAAGGAGGAGAATCTCAACCACCAGATGTGCAAACTAGTCAGAAAGCTGACATCGTACCATCTGGATCACGAGACCTCCCCTTCGGATCTGTAAAACTCACCCCAACAAATCAAGACGCATGGGGTAATCGGATTAGCCCATTTGCAACAATGAAGACTCCTCAGCAGGTGGGCACACAAGAAGCCGCGATTCCTAAGTTCAATGCAAAGGCAAGAGAATTCCGGCCAGACCTTCAAGGCAACTCGAAAATGGACTTCCGGCCCAATGAATGTGATCAGCCTGCTTGGCAGCGAGGAGAACAACTCTTGTCTGTGTCATGGGAAGATGCCCTCATCAGGAAGTACTCTGCAGAAAACTCCAGCCGTCTTTGGCACATGCCCCTGCTCTTGGGAGCTATGCCTATGAGGATCAACGAGAAGCCCCTAATCATGCTCCTAACGACTTCAACACTTTACCACCTCACCCTGACTGTAACTCCTACACAGCACCAATGGATCCTCCAACATCCTTGAGAAGAAGGAGAGAAGGGTCACCCCGGAAAGGAAGGTTGGATTTGGCATCCAGTGGTGTGCAGAAATTCTCTGACAAGTCGGGGAAGGAGTATTTACTATGGAAGCATAACTTCACGAATACCATTCATGACGAAGGGTTGCGGCCAGCCGAAGAGCTCAGATATATGATAGCATGGCTGGGACCAGAATCTGCAGAAGTAGTAAAGGACATCTACTCATCCCAAGTAGGTAACCCAGTCACCACCCTTAGGCGAGCTTGGGATATGCTTGATCAGCAGTATGGCACACCTACATTGATGGAGTCCTCGTTCTTGGATCGTATCAACGAATTCCCTGACATCAGTATCAGTGAACCTCGCAAGCTGTGGAAATTCTCTGCCTTCCTTACACAGCTGCGGACAGCACAAGAAGATCCCACCTTGCCAGGACTTATCTGTCTCGACCAGTTCAGGACGCAAAAGCCTATCATTCAAAAACTACCACAGCAGTTAAGTGAAAAATGGATCAAGTTATCTGCTGCTTACAAGGCAAAGAACCTAGGCAGAGACCCCCCCTTTGCTGTTCTTGAAGAATTTGTTGTCCACCAAACGAAGCTGTGCAATGACCCTCAAAGCCTCAGCATCAGAGAAAAATGGTTTCCAGCTGCCAGTCAGAACTCTGGCTTAACCAAGGGTCCATTGCAAACTGCAAAGGGAAAAACCCTTGTATCCGTGCATAAAACAGAGGTCGCTACCTTGCCCATGAAGAATTCAGACGAGCAATTGTCGAAGAAAACTCAACCTAAACCTCTGCAAATAAAGAAAGACCTGATCTGTCCATTCCATGAGTCCTCATATTCTCTGAACAAGTGCAGAGAATTTGGAAAGAAGTCCCTGGACGAAAGAAAGGCTTTGATCAGGGAGTACAAGGTCTGTTACAAGTGCTGTGAGTCTATGGAACACATGGCCAAAGCTTGTGCAGCTAAGGTGAAATGTCACCTATGCAAGCGTGACAAGCACCCGTGAGCCCTGCATCCAGACTCTGAGCCACTACAATGAGCAACTTCTACTCCTCCTCCGACCAAGGAGCCTAAGCATGGCTCCAAAGCGCACTCAGAGGCGACCGCGAGTGTCAATTGCATGTCAGTATGTGGTGACTCACCATTACCTCATTCATGCCACCAGATCTGCTTAGCTAAAGTCTACCCCGCCGGACGCCCAGAAGAAGCCGTGAAGATGTATGTAATAATGGATACGCAAAGCAATCACTCATTAGCTAGGTCAGCATTTTTCGACCTCTTTGACGTCCAAAGTGAAGAAACGCCTTTCACAATATCAACATGCACTGGGCCCCAGAGCATGGCGGGAGGAAAGTCACTGGACTCTGCATAGAGTCATTAGATGGGAGTTCACGGTTCCCACTGCCGCCATTGCTAGAATGGGACGCCTTACCAGATAATCGTAGTCAGATTTCAACGCCAGAATTAGCAAGTACCATACCTCACCTGACGCACATGGCTGATCACTTTCCTGCCCTAGATCCTGAAGCCGAAATCCTGCTTCTGTTGGGAGTAGACACCCCTGATGCCTTTGCTTGCTATGGAATGGTCAGAGGCCCAATAGGCTCTCCAATTGCCCTGAAGACGGAACTCGGATGGGTCATCTCAGGAACGGTCTGTGTCGATCGGCTGCAAGCTCCAATCCAGGTGAATGTCTTCGCGACTTCCATCCTTCGTAATGGGAGAGCATCCCACTTGAAACCATGCCAAGAACATTTTACGCTTTCGACAATTAAACCCGTTTTAGGAGCGACAGTGTTCCAGACCAGCAAAGACGACAATGACTTGGCCTTGTTGATAGAGGACAAAGAATTTCTGCAGCTCAAGAATAAGGAATTTCTTTTTCCAATAACAAGTTTTATTAAAAAAAATTGTTTTACAGCCAAGTGCTTAAGACAAATCGTGGAGATAGGGCACTCCATAGAACAAAGCAAAAGATACAGTCATACATATACAATTTAAACTACTTCTTTATAGGTTCCCTCTCTATTTTATCAATCAAAAAAAGAAAAAAGAAAAAAAAACACAATAACAAAAAACAAAAACTGTCAATCATATTTTCACCCGTTTTCAGGCTTAACTAACTTTCAATTAACCTATTTCAATTTGATCTTACATAAACATATAGTATATAATTCGAGCATTCCTACAATATAAATTGTTTAAATTCTATCTCTTATTATTCTGTTCCACATACATATTTTGTAAATGAACATAACTTTATGTATTTTAAAACCATTACATTTTAGCCTAAAATAATAAAACAATAATTATTTCTATCATAGACATATAATATAACTATTATATTTTAATGTTTCTCAACTATATTCTATTTCATATATTCTATCAAATATTTTTATAAATCCATCCAAATCCCTAAAAATTTCTCAATTATTTCAATTTAGTCCACTTAATACATTGCTAATTAACATTCAATTCTTATGAGTAAAAATATCAGTAATATTTCACCAATCTCAATCTAACTCCTTTAGTTTTAGATTTTCCAATTTTCCCTATTGCCATTCCAAACCATAATCAAATCCATAATTTAGATCTAATGTTGACTCAGACCAAAATAACCTTAAAAATCTCAAAAGTATTAGCTCAATCAAAGTCTCTAAAAACCCTTTTTACCCATCAGATAAAATTTTAACTCTCATTTTTAAATCTAATTCTAGCTTTCTTTTTGTGCCAGGCAGGTTTCCACAGTAGGGCCTCTAGTTCCTCCCATCTTAGTGTTTGGCTATAAGCATTTTCCCACCATTGAGTCCAATCATAGTCTTCTTCTCTTTTGTCCAGTGTTGTCTGCACTATCATATTGTCAGCGTTTTTAGTGCCTCGTATTTGGAAGTCCATTCCTGTTGCTTTTAAAATTGTAAATGTTTTAGTTGAATTCTGCCTTTGATCATCAGAAATCTCCATCATTTGCATGTGGGATGTATCCTCTTCCTCATCAATAAATTGTGAATATATTTCATCCATCTCGTTAAGTTGTAGATCTGATTGTGTGCCATAGTCAGTCAAGGTTTGAGCTTCAGTTTTTAATTCTGAAACCTCCTTTTTCCTAAGCGTTCTAATATGTTCTTTAAATTCCACTCTCATTTCCAAAAAAATTTCTAATATAAGTCCATAATTAATCTGTGAATAGGATTCCATCCTCTGTCTTTTTTTTTTTTTAGTGAAAGTTCAGCTTAAAAGATAGATTGCAGCATTGTAAAATATAGAGTCCAAACCGAAATAAGGAAAAGCAAATAGTCAAGTCCAGCACAGAAATAAAAAAACAGCAAGAGTCCCAATCAGTAGCAGTCAATTATTATATTATAATCCTAGAATGGAAAAGAAAAATCCATTTTTTGGAAATATATTCAATATTGTAAAGTCAAACGTGGTACAAGTAGAAAATTGAGCAAGTTCCAAAGGAAATATACCAGTCTGGGCGTCACGCCAAGATCAGGGAGTGAGAGTTCAGCTGGAGATAGTTACTTTGTATCAAAGTTTCTGGGCTTCACGCCAAGTTCCAGGCTAGATTGTAGCCAAAACAATCCACATGAGTCCACCCAGAGAACAGAAAGTTTTTTTTTTTTTGAAGTAGGCAATACTGTTCAGGAGGGGGGGAGGGAAAAAAGCACTCCACCCCCCTCCCTAAAGGTTTTCACCTAAACTAAAGATAGACAAGCCAAAAAAAGGAGTCACAGTAAGGATTTTTTTTCAGGATACCCGAATTAAGAGCTCATATGAACAAAAAAAAAAGAAAAAATAATTATTTTTCCAAAGCCCGTTTTCCCCAGTATCCGAACGCTGCCTTCTCAAACTAGGGAAATAGTTCTTAAAGCTGTTAACAGGGAAGTAGATAGTTTAACAAGAGGGAAGGAAAGGTCTCACCCGGATCTTCCACGGTGGTTCTTTTTGCTTAGGTGTTGCTGTGACTTTCGGCTGGAGCAGCTAAGTGATCGGCCATGTTACTGGCCGATCTTTTCCCCATCGGCCCAAAGGTGATTTCCCGGACCGCAGAGGGAGCTGCCGCTCCCTCCGCGATCGACGAGTGCCCTCCTCCACGGTGGTCGCCCCTCCAGGGCGACTTTCGACCCTGTCCAGGGTCTACCGGCAGGGGGAAACCGGACGGCAAAGAGAGCAAGTTCTTTGCATGTCCGCTGGCGCTGCAACCGGATCCGGTTGTTATTGGAAGAATAAGGAATTTCTACAGGATGCCACCGGGAGCTGGGTAGCCCCACTACCCTTTTGCATACCTAGGCAGCGCCTGCTGAACAACCATGAGCAAGCTCTTTCTCGCCTCAACAGTCTGAGGAGAATCCTGAACAGGAAGCCCGAAATGAAAGTTCATCTAGTGGAGTTCATGGACAAGATGATCCAGAGCGGACATGCCGAGCTTGCCCCACCCCTGAGGAAAGATGAAGAATGCTGATATCTACCATTCTTTGGAGTGTACCATCTACAAAAGCCAGGTCAGATACGAGTAGTCTTCGATGCCAGCGCACAGTTTCAAGGCATCTCTTTGAACAAAGTTCTTCTTACAGGGCCTGATCTTACCAACAGTCTGCTCGGTGTACTTATCCGCTTTAGAAAGGAAGCTATAGCAGTCATGGCTGACATCCAACAGATGTTTTATTCATTCTACGTCAGGGAAGATCATTGCAATTACCTGCGCTTCCTGTGGTTCAGTGATGAACAGCACAACCAACAGATAACAGAATACAGAATGCGAGTGCACATTTTTGGGAATGGTTCGTCCCCTGCAATCGCTAACTACGGCCTGCAATGCACCGCTCGTGTGGGCGAAGCCAAATACGGTGCAGATGCTAGATGCTTCATAGAATGGGATTTCTACGTTGACGACGGCCTAAAATCTGTACCCACTCCAATAGAAGCCATAGACCTATTAAAAAGGACACGTCAGATGCTAGCGGCAGCCAACCTTAGGCTGCACAAAATTGCATCCAACAGTGAAGAAGTGTTGGAAGCCTTCAATCCTGAAGACCATGCTAAGGGATTACAGGACCTCGATTTTGGCACTGATGTCCCTCTTATCCAACGTAGTCTTGGTCTGTGTTGGGACTTGAAGAAAGACGTCTTTACCTTTAGAGTTCTGGCACAGAACACTGTCTTCACAAGAAGAGGAGTTCTGTCGACAGTGAATAGCCTGTTCGACCCTCTAGGGTTTGCTGCACCTGTAACGGTCCAAGGGAGGCTCCTTCTGCGCGCGCTCTCCCAAAGCACCACAGACTGGGATGAGCCGCTTCTGCCAGAACAGAAGCAAGACTGGGAGACGTGGCGTGCATCCCTAAGTTGTCTCCAAAGCGTCTGCGTGCAGCGCACGTATGTTTCCATTTCACCTGCCGCTGCATCGAAGAAAGAATTGCATGTCTTCTCAGATGCGTCAATGAAGGCAATAGCAGCTGTAGGATACATCAGAGTCCATGGCAGGGAGAACGACATTCACGTTGGTTTCGTCATGGGAAAGGCGAAACTAGCACCACAACAAGGTCACACCGTACCAAGGTTGGAACTCTGCAGTGCCGTATTGGCTGTAGAACTCGCAGACCTGATAACGAAAACGATAGACCTTGAGCTACAACCCACCACCTTCTATACGGACAGTAAGGTGGTGTTGGGCTACATTCATAACCAAAGCAGACACTTCTATGTCTATGTAAGCAATAGAGTGGAAAGGATTAGAAGATCTTCAAGTCCTGAGCAGTGGCAGTATGTGCCAACAGATCAGAACCCAGTGGACCAGGCTACGCGGTCTATTCCTGCATCACAGTTGGCAGAATCGATCTGGCTAAAGGGTCCTGAGTTCTTGGCTCATCCAGACAGCCTGATACCACAGAGACCAGAACATCATGAGCTTCTAGACTCAGATCAAGATGCCGACATTCGACCTCAGGTACCCAGCAAATCGCTCAGACAGGACAAGAAAATGACTGTTCAGGCCATCTGCTTGTCGACAATGATCAAGGAGACAGAGAAACCTCCCCTTAACCATCCTCTAGAACACAGGTCGGCAACCTGCGGCTCCGGAGCCACATGTGGCTCTTTGAGCCTTCCCCTGCGGCTCCCAGCCTCCTCTGCCATTTGCAGAGAGAGACAGAGACAGAGCTTGCTTCTCTCTCTCTCTCTCTCTGTGAGTGTGTGTTTGTGTGTGTGTGTTTGTGTGTGTGTGTGTGTAAAAAAGAGAGTAGCCTCACCCTGTTCTGAAGAGCCGACAAGCTTACTGGGCGAGGCTCCTCCCTTTCCTGCGTCTCTGCAGGAAGCAGGAAGGGCAGGAGAGAGCTAGCTAGCCCAGCTATGCTGACTCAGGAATTCTGGGAGTTGAAGTCCATGAGTCATAAAAGAGCCGAGGTTGCCTGTCCCTGAGCTTGTTGCAGAACAGCTTGAAGCCAGCTTGCCAGGTGAGCAGAAGATCGGAGAGAGGGAGAGAGGGGGGGGAGAGACAGAGAGAGACACAGAGAGAGACCCTTTTGACATCTAAAATGAAGATAACACTGCATATATCCTTTTTTACCTTTATTATATATATATATATATGTGTGTGTGTGTGTATGTGTATATATGTGTGTGTGTATATATATATGTGTGTGTGTATATATATATGTGTGTGTGTGTATATGTGTGTGTATATATATATAAACACACATATATATATAAACACACACACATATATATACACACACACATACATATATATATACACACACACACATATATATACACACACACATATATATAAACACACACACACACACACACACACACACATATATATATACACCTATAATAAAGGTAAAAAAGGATATATGCAGTGTTATCTTCATTTTAGATATCAAAAGAGTTTTGCAGCTCCCAGTGTTTTGTTTTTGGTGGGAAATGGGTCCAAGTGGCTCTTTGAGTGTTTTGGGTTGCCTACCCCTGCCCTAGAACCAGCTCACTTCGAACGCTTCTCCAGATGGAGACCTCTCGTAGTGATCGTCCGTTTCCTGCATCGTGAGATAAGTTTCCCAGACAGCTATCTCCAAGCCGACAGAGGGATCCTACGAAGTGTGCAACAAGATGCATACCCAGTAATATTCGAGTGTCTGAAAGCTAAGAAGCTTATCCCGGGGTCTAGTTCACTGCTGAAGTTGAACCTGTTCCTTGATAGCCATGACTTACTTCGAGT
This sequence comes from Azemiops feae, assembly GCA_023970755.1. Taxonomy (NCBI): domain Eukaryota; kingdom Metazoa; phylum Chordata; class Lepidosauria; order Squamata; family Viperidae; genus Azemiops; species Azemiops feae. The sequence goes on along the minus strand of JALGBA010004046.1, from coordinate 5,786 downwards.
AGGGGGGCATCTAGATAAGACTAAAATAGCTCCAAACATCAAGCACCCTGTCATCCTTCCCGCTCGTCAACATGTAACGAGCCTGCTGGTCCAACACTACCACGAAACCGTCCACCATCAAGGCCGGCACTTCACAGAAGGTGCCATTAGAGCTGCTGGACTCTGGATCGTGGGAGCCAAAAGGTGCATCGCTACCATTTTGTACAGGTGCCTGCATTGTCGCAAACAACGGGGCGCGACACAACACCAGTTGATGGCTGACCTGCCACCCGAGCGCCTTAGTCCCGGACCGCCATTTACCAACGTAGGCCTAGACGTTTTTGGCCCTTGGTCCGTGACTGTTCGTCAGACCAGAGGTGGTCAAGCTAACAGCAAACGTTGGGCCGTCCTCTTCACATGTCTTAGCATTCGAGCTGTTCACATTGAAGTCATCGAATCCATGGACACCTCCTGCTTCATCAACGCTCTAAGAAGGTTCCAAGCCTATAGAGGCCCAGTTAAGGTATTTAGATCTGACCGTGGAACTAACTTTGTAGGAGCCTGCAAGGAATTACAGATTGATGAAGGCACTCGCCTCGATTCAGTAATTGACGAATATCTAAAGGCCCCAAACTGTGTATGGACATTTAATCCTCCCCATGCATCCCATATGGGAGGAGCATGGTAACGCATGATCGGCATAGCCTGCAAGATCCTGGATTCCATGCTGACAAAGACACCCACGCTGACGCATGAGATCCTCACCACCCTCATGGCAGAAGTGGCAGCTATCATCAACGCTCGACCTTTGGTTCCAGTTTCCTCGGATCCTGAAAATCCAACTATCCTCACCCCGGCCATCTTGCTAACCCAGAAGACAGGCGACTGGCCAGCACCATTAGGGAACTTTGTTCCCAAAGATATGTATAAACAACAATGGAGACAAGTTCAACTGCTCGCCAACACCTTCTGGAAGCGCTGGAAGCAAGAATACTTGTCTACTCTACAGGATTGCTGCAAATGGAAGACCAAAGAGCCTAACCTCGAAGAAGGAGACCTTGTCTTGTTGAGAGACAAGGATGCGCATTGGAACTTCTGATTGGCTACCTGGGATTACTGGCTACGTGCAGGCCAGCAGTGTTTTTATGAATTCCAGCTATGGGAGCTGTTTGCTCTTTTAACATGGGAGATACTACCTCTTTTCACCTACGTGTTGGGTTTAGATTATGAAATGTGTTTCAGAACAATCTCTCCAGTAACTGTGAGTTAATGTTTAGAGAATGCCTGATGAATTAAAGTAATCTACATGAAACCCTTTTCATGGAGTTTATCTGCCTGTATCAAGCAATAGTAGTCCCCCTTTGCTTGAAACAGAACACTGTTCCTTTTTTTTTTTTCTCAACTGTAATTCTCAATAATAAAATAGTTCCAAGGCCAACCAAAATCTTATCTAGTTCTGGGCTTCAAGCCAGGTTTCTTTTAGGCATAAATAAGTTGTAGTGCCGTAATTCACCACTAGATGTCATCAATGCCACTTTCCAGTTTTTAGATCCAAAACTTATATTGTTAAACTTTTCAAGTCTTTTTCTTTAGAAAAATAAATAAAAAGGTCTTAAAAACACTTTTGGTCCCCAAATTTTCAAACTGTAAGTATATTTTAATTCCAAATAAGTCTTATAGGTTTCGCCAGTGTCCCCAAGTATTAATTCACCGCTTTTCTTTTCTGAGGGAGTGGGCAGAAATTCCCTTTCCCTCTTTCATCGGGGGGGGGGGGGGGGGGGAAACGCTTTGGGCAGATTTTCAGGAAGAGGTCTTAAAATCATGAAGAAAGGATCAGGTCTCACCCAGTTTCATCCACGTTGCTGTAAAGTTGCTTGGTAGTGCTTGTTGACTTCTGTTGTCCGCAGCTTAGGACTGGCTACACGAATGCAGCCAGTCTTTCCTCCGCCGGTTTGGAGGGCTTCCTCAGATCAAACGGAGGGGCTGCCACCCCCCCTGCAATCAACGAGAGTCCCTTCCTTGCTTGCCGCCTCTACGGGGTGACTTTCGACCCTTTCCAGGGTCCCCCAGCGGGGTGAAACCAGACGCAAAAGACGGAGCCCCGTCTTCCTGCATCTGCATCGCCGCGAGATCCCAACCAGAAGTCCAATGGAAAGATTTATACTCCTGCAGACAGCTGTTCATTTGCATTCTTTTACCAAGTCATTAATGCTACCTGGAGGCTTATCTGGGTCACGTGAGTAGTGCAAACGGGTGTGGAGCCTTCTTGGAACTGTTGAAAGGACTGTGTTGTAGACTGGAGATAGATGATGTCGTATCCCTCCCCCTCTGTTGAGAGACAGCTGTTCAATTTTGACATAGATGGCCTCTTTGACCCCTTTTTCAAACCTCAGTATTTACTATCAAAGAGGCCATCTTTGTCAAAATTGAAGAGCCCTCTCTCAACAGAGGGGGAGGGATCCAACATCATCTATCTCCAGTCTACAACACTGTCCTTTCAACAGTTCCAAGAAGGCTCCACACCCATTTGCACTACTCAGGTGATCCTGAACACACAGATAAGCCTCCAGGTGTAGCATTAATGACTCGCTAAAAGAATGCAAATGAACAGCTGTCTGCAGGAGTATAAATCTTTCCATTCCCCATCATCCAGTCAGAGCTGAAGAAGCTTCTTGGATGAGAAGTGAAATGTCTTCAAACAAAAACAAGAAAGTCCAGTTGCCTTGTGAAAAAGCATCTTTGGGATAACTATGACCTGGATGACTGAGAATCTCCATAGACACTTAAAACAAACTGCTCTGATTTAAGTTGTGGGTTGAGCTTTATGTCAGATGTGGATGTGTTAATTTATTAGAATTAATCTCTGTAAATTAAAATTAATTAGATTTAATTAATTAGATTTAATTAATTAGATTAGAATTAATCTGTGGAAATGTGAGGGTTTGCTGTTCTCATTCAAATGCCAGTGCTGCAATCCACAAGCTATTTACTCCAAGTCCTACTCTTGCTAATTGGACTGTTGCAGGGTGAGTTGTTAATTGTGGCCAATGTACATTTATAAATTTACAGCCCCAATATGAAGCATGTAGTTTTGGAAATGAATCCTACTAATTTCCATGCCATTAGCTTTGGAGTAACCATACTTCTATCCCAGGAATCTTTAACAAGTTTTAAATAAGTCTCCCAAAGCATTTTTCCTTGTAACTTATTTTCAAAACTAGGGACCACAGTTTTGCTCTGTTATATCTGAGGAAGTTTATTTGGGAGCAAGTTCAATTCTGGGTTATACAATCAGGTTACAGTTTGATTAAGGGCAAGATATCATATGAATAACTTTGTCTCCTAATGTGACATCCTTTTTTTTCCTGCTGCATTTTCCCTCCTGTATCCACTGTTCTCTTCCTCTGAAGTTGAAAATACTGCCAAATTAGTAGTGTATTTGTTTCTGGCACCCATCCTGGGTAAAATGAGGAACCAGATTGTTGGGGGCAATATGCTGACTCTGTAAACTGCTTAGAGATGGCCGTAAAGCACTATGAAGTGATATATAAGTCTAAGTCAGTGATGGAGAACCTTTTAGAGATCGAGTGCCCAAAAACCGCCCTGCCCCCCCCCACAGGGCCCCCCACAACCTCCACGGCCCGCTGCAGCAGATCACCCAGGCGGCCCAGCAGCGCCATGGTGGCCATGCCCTCCGCCCACGCCCCGCAGCATCATCTGCGCGTGATGGGGCGCGAGGGCGGAGTCTTGTCCCTGCCCGGCTGCCATGTCCTTGGCTGCGCTGCTCCATGTGGGCTGCGCTTGGGGGTGACTCTCCTCGGAGGGGGCTGCTGGTGAGGAGGGGGCCGCGGGGGAGGCGGGGCTGGGGCGACGGCACACATGCCCACAGAGAGGGCTCTGAGTGCCGCCTCTGGCACGCGTACCATAAGTTCACCACCACTGGTCTAAGTGCTATTGCTATTGCTATCCTTGTTTTTTTGCTGTGCAGAAAAGTATCCCTTTCTTGGAAAATAAATAACCAGGTTAGGAGGCCATAAAGCAGTAGTTTCTTCCTTGGTAAGTAAGAGTGCATTCCTAAGTATACTTACTCAGAAGTAAGTCAAATTGAAAAGAACACTCCCAGGTAAACAACTTTCATGTGTTTTTTGGTTTTGATATTCAAGAACACATGTTCATTAACTGAACATATATGTGGCTATAGTGGATTACAGAAGAGAAACATAGTGTCTTACCTTCCAAGGTGCCAGAAAGTGAATGTAGGAACATTTCTTTTTTCTCCTGCCCCTGTAATGGAATTATTTATTAGAAATGCCTGAGACTTATTGAAGGTTATTGAGTATAATAACAAAAAAAAATGCTGTTAAAATCCCCTCTCTGGATTAATGTTTAGTGACAGCTGTCATTTTTTATATACTTTGCAGGGTTTTGTTTTGTTTTTTTAAAAAACAGATCTTTCTTGCATGATATAGTAGTCAGATAAAGTCGCTGGAATAACAAATACTTTTAGAGGGTGTACATTGAAGGGAAGTTGTTGTATGCAAACCCTGTTGCAGTGCTTGGAAACTACAAGATTAGGACATAGAAGATCTGTGCGAAATCTTCAGCCCCAGAAATCTGCTTCACCTCAGACTCCCAGGATCTTATACTGCTTTTTGCTAGAATCTCAAACTCCACACAAAGTCAGGTGCTGTGCAATGGGAGTGGAAGTGTGAGCAGAGTTACTTGTTATGGGGTCTGCCATAAGACCAAGTCAACTTTTTGAAAATTGTGTCATGTTGAACAAGCCATACTGATCTCGTTGACACATGCTAGGTCAAAAATCAAACAAACATGTAGAATTAAAATATAGTGTACTTCCCTACAGTAGGTCTAGGACTTATTATTTTGAGAACTGAATTCACCTTTTCCATGGAGAAAAACCCCTGCTCTATTTTTTTTCTCAGCTTCCAGTAGCTGATTTCTTAATTTTCCAAAAACCTATATTTTATCATTAAACATAATTCCAAAACACGCAGTATTTACTATTAAATATTTTCCCATTCCAGCTGACCAATTGTCCACCATTCAAAATTCTTCTAGTAGAGACCTTGTCTTATGAGTATTTTTCTTAAATGACATCAAAAAGCCCTATTTGGGTTAAATCTGAATGTTGTTAATTTGGGAAAGGAAAATTTGTCTGCTGATACTTTATTTTTGTGGTGTAGATAAAGTGTAAGGTAAGCCAATAGTACAACAAGGAACATTACTGCAGACTACTTTCCAGCCATATGAGTGAAAAGCCTGTTGACTTTGCAGGGCAGGACTATGGAGAAGTTCAGGGCCTGCCTCAGCTGAATGAACAGGAGACGACCATTAATGTTCACCTAAGCTATTGACCAGGTTGAAAGTTCATCCAGTTGAATGACTTAGAATAGGGAAATATTTTCAACTCATGGTCTTAAACTACAAATAGTTTACCAGCTGGTGATAGAAGGACATAAATGTATATTCAGGATACAGCTTTAAATGGAGAACAAATATAATTACCCAGGATGAGAAGGCAAACAAAAGGGAGAGGGGGAGAGAGAGAGGGAGGATGGGATGTATATAGCTCCGTATATTTACTTAAAACTAAAGTCCATTACTCCTTCATGGATTACTGCCTTGTCGTGGCGAAGGGGCTTGCGTAACTCAATGAAGCTATGAGCTATGCCGTGCAGGGCCACCCAAGACGGACAGGTCATAGCAGAGAGTTCTGACAAAATGTGATCCACTGGAGAAGGAAATGGCAACCCACTCCAGTATCTTTGCCATGAAAACCCCATGGA